>CAKNYM010009334.1:0-19631 GCA_932195095.1 Andricus curvator | reverse complement strand
CTGTCACTAAACACGTTCTCACTTCCGCCACCAACATGCAAGTCTTGTAATTTTAGTATACTTACGTATACTAAATTTATTTTCTGAAGTTATATGTATACTAAATTTATAAAGTGTGCAGTAAGTTTCTTTCACGTATATGAATTTCATAGTTTATGTACACTAAAATTCATATACGTGTTTACTACATTCAGTTGCTCAAGCGCGTTTCGATTTACGCGAGTCGGTAGCAGGCTCATACGCCGCTGCATTTATTTGAGTTCCTTGTAATGCTAAAAGGTTCGGCTTCTTTCTGCGAGGATCTGCGAAGACTTCTTTTTAAAAGGTTTGTTCAATTTATCAACGTAAATGTAGCTTAACGATATGATTATTTTAAAATTAAAACTTTGTTCTTTAATTTAATTTTTCATCTGATCATGTTTACAGATGATGAAGACGGAACCCACGCGAAACATAATGCGTATACTGAATTTAGTATATGCGTATACTAAATTTCGTATACATTTATACTGAATTTAGTATACGCGTATACTAAATTTCATGTACGTGCATACTAAATTCAGTATATGCATATACTAAATTTACTGTACGCTGATATACTAAATTTAATTTCATGTTGTGCATTCTTGCTTCCATTACATGTATACTAAATCTAGTGCAGATTTTTCTAACAGTGTACTTGTGGCTTCTAAAATTCTAGAATACTGCTAAAAGGATTAATTAACTTATATGATTCTACTTTATTGACTTTTAATTAAGAAATGAATTACAAAGTTAAATAATGAATCTTATTTTCTAAAAGTAGAGAAAGATTATTAGCTTACATCTAAAAGATGCATATACTTATAATTAGCGATTATTATGATCCTTATTATTTTTTCAAACTTGTTCTCGGGTGATGCCGGTTTTTCATCATAGCCAAGGAATAAGTCAAGTGACTGATGATATGAGAATGTTATAAGTTAATTTATTACTATGTTTGAAATCTTTTGCAATAATGTCGTAGGTACAAAATTAGGAATTATAAACGAATAATCTTTCATAATTGTATTAACAAAAAATATTACGAATTGATGTTTCATCTCAAACGCAGAAGTTGACTGTGTAGAATTCCTTGAAAATGGAATTTTTGAAATTTTATGTAACTCTACGTGCTTTAAATGTTAACATAAATACATTATTAAATCATTTTTTCATGCCAAAATGTTAGCTTTCTCGACAATATATACAATAGTCTTTTCGCATGACTTTCTTTTCATAACAAAGAAGCAATCTTTACGAAATTTTAACATAAATGTGAGCCCTTATGCTCGCTTTTCTCTAGTTAGTCTTATATGCACCAATTAATTTTCTACCAAATTTCTCAATGTAATAAGTAAGGTCTGATGATGAGACCAGACTACACTCGAAACGCAACCCTAATTTTTATCCAGAATTGTATTCAATAAAACTTTTCAGTGGTCTGGAAGTCGTTGGAGTATATGTTTAGTTTTCGCATTCGTTGGTTTCTTTTAGATGTAAAAATAAAAAGACATACCATCTTACATAGTCTTTTCAAAATTATAGGTAATAATTTTATCTGTTCTTTAGTTGAAAGTAAATTATATTGTTTTTCCAATTATTGATATCACTAGCACTAAAGAACATTTTTATGTACCTTCGTTTATATTAAATGCAAAATGATACACTTTTCTTCAAAAACTTTCAAGGAATCAAATCTCGAAAAATAGTTCTAGTAACCATAGGTAAACGTAAATACACATACAAAATCTTCAGAACATATCGTGAAAATTTTAAAATGTTCGAGGGGTGTTTAGGAAACTTTCGTTTCGCTCAGTTTAATTTGATGTTGAACAAAAATAAATTTTTTATATTATCATTTCGTTATTATAACAAATGTATTATTAATAAAGTTGAAGTTTCTAAGCAGTTTTTAGCATCAATAACAAAGTTATTGAAAGGTAAGGAAAATGAAAACTTCTGGCAATACGTTTCCTTTTCGTAAAGCAAATGAAAATATCTTCTGGTAGAAGAAAACAAATTAGATATTTTCAATTTTCGTTCCCTTATACGAGACAAAGAAAATATCTCATATGATGAAAAATATATGAAATTTTATAAAATACAAAATATGAATAATATCAAATTTTGTTATGCAAAACAAAACAAAAATAGACCCTCTTTTAATTACACTTCATTTTTAGGAGAAAAATAATGAAAGAGCGTGGATACGTTTACCGAAATTTTGGTACACATAGCTTCGAACAGTTTCGTAGACGTCGCAATCTGTCTCAAAAATGTGACATGGCATATAGAGAAAGGAAGAATATCTTTCTCAATAATTTAAAGTAATGAAATGCTTAGAATATTTTGTTTTAATTGAATTGCACTGCGCGTATAATATTGTTGTATTTAGATCTGGTAACCTATAGATAGTGAGTTCTAGATTAGTGTATTTTGATATTATGTTCTATTCTAACTGTAATTAATATTTCAATATCCAATATTCAATAATATTCATCGAATTATGGATTTTTTATACACATTCACCTACCTCGATATAAATGTATTTACACTTTATATCTCTTTCATTGATCACCTGACTTTGACTCATGCCTTCTTAAATGAAAGTCAAATAAAAATATTAGTTTCTCCAGTGTAATTGTGATGATCTTGAAATTTCGAGTCATTTTTACGCTCAGATGGACAGTTATTTGAGCATCATCATTCGAGTTTTTCCGTCGAAATCGAGCAAATTTTTAAGAAAAGAGAGAAAGTTCCTTCCAATACGTTTAGTTTTCCAAAGTCAAGTTTGAATATCTTCCAGTAACAAAATAAACCTTTCTTAATTATTGTTTCGATATCTGAAACATAATAAAATTCTCTTACAAATTTGATACATTTTCAGAAATAAAAGTATTACAATGAAATGGAAGGGTGGAAAAAGTTACACCTAAAAATCAGTCTGAAATTTATCAGTGCATAAGCCTGGCCACGTCTAGAAAATTGGTTAAACCTCAGGATGGAAACTATAAATGTCCTATTTTTAACGCTCACCCTTGCAAAAATAAGAAACGTTGCAAGAAGTGTGATCGAGATCACCATACATTGTTGCCTTCAGAGAAAGCACTTAAGTCACCAAAACTAGAATCTTCCAAAAGAGGGGAGAAATCAAAGGCTTCCACTTCTGCAACCCCGCAAGCATGACTATACCGTCAGACCTATGCTTCTAAGGCGTTCCCTTCGGATTCTCAATTAATGACCATGGCAGTGGTACAGGTCCAAAACAACATGGGAAATTTTTTTATAGCACGGGCTTTATTAGATTCTTGTTCTACAGTTAATTTGGTTACTGAAAAATCTTCAAATTCATCAAACTTATCTAAACAAGCTTGTTCAATCAATATTGGAGCGGATAATGGTTTATGCACTGTGTCTAACGATTACATTAAAGTAACATTCGGTTCAAACTATAATAATTTCAAACGGGAATTAAATTTTTTAATAGTACAAAAAATAGCAGAACTTGTGCTCAATGAAACATTTTCTCGGAATTTATTTGACATTCCTAAAAATTTGCAACTTGCGGATCCTCAATTTCACATGCCTAAGCCAGTCGATTCATTGATAGCTGCAGGTATAACTTTAACGGTATTATTAATTGGCCAGATCAAACTTCAACACAAAAAATCTCAAATCATTAAAAAAAAAACTCTGTTAGGTTGGATCGCGGCAGGAGGGTCAGACGTTCTTGTAGCGTCTGCAAAGGCTTCTTGCAATGTCGTAAAATTAGATAGACTTCTTGAGCGTTTTTGTGCAATAGAAGATTTTGATCACGAACCTTTAAAATCTCGTGATGACATTTCTTTCGAACAACATTACGTGGATCACACTCAGCGTGATGCGACGGGTAGGTACATCGTACGGCTCCCTTTTCAAGATAGTGAATTCAAGTTAGGTGAATCAAGTAATAAAGCGTTTCTACGCACTTGAAAGGAAATTCGAAGCCAATTCACAGTTAAAATCTGAATATCATAGGGTAATGGAGGAATATATTTCATTGAACCAGATGACTCTGTGTGATGACGCTAGCGAAGGATGCTATCTGCCTCATCACGCGGCCATTAAAACCTCTAGTGAAACAACTAAGGTTAGAGTGGTCTTCGACGCATCAGCTAAAACTTTGACGGGAATTTCACTTAATGAGGTTCTTTTGGTAGGTCCTGGTTCATCCAGATGATAGGAAGTTTTAGAAAATTCGGTGGTATCATCAAAATAAGCTTAGGACGTTTCAACTATACACAGTGACGTTTGGGATGGCCTGTGCACCTTTTCTCACAATCCGCACATTACACCAACACACATTATTCCAAACGAATCAACAAATCTACTCGAACCAAACCGAAAAACCTATCGAGGTGCGGGACGCCAACACCGATCGTCGAAACGGAAGTTTCTTTGTTCGTTGCGATTTTCTTCTTGACTGAATTCCTCATGTAAATGCATTTATTTCTTGTGCCTTTTTATCGATAAATCAGGGCTTTTTATGCCGCAAGGCTTTTTCCCTTAATTCGGAGTGTCTTATTTATCTGCCTAATCTTATCAATAAGTTCAGTTTAAGAGTAAGTGATTTTCGGAGATTTTCAGGAAACGTATCCAGCTAAAAAAAAATCAAAATTAAACTAGGTCGCTGAGCCACCTAGGGCAAGGCGATTCAAGACAAAACAATTTTTATTTCGTTTTTACAAAAAACAAATCTAACGAAAAGCTCTGTCATATATTGACATCTTTTGGGATAGCTATATATTCGCGTGCTTTTCCTTATCTAAGTTTTATTTAACATGAAATGTATTTTTGACACTTCACACTGATTCTCCATCTCACTTTTAACTGATATTTGAGAAAAACAGGAGAATTAAGAATGTTTTCCCTCGTATATGTACCTCGTGTTCCACCTAGATTGTGAAATATATACCCATATTTGCTAGACGATGTACCATGACTCACAAAGAATACATAAGACTAATTTTAAAAATATTGAGGCTAAAGTTGTCAAAGCGCATAAAAGAATTTTCTGTTCGGACATTCTGACGATTGGCAGATTATCGTCTGTACTTTAACGTAGGTAATACCTAGACATTTTAGAAAGTTGTTAACACTGAAGTTCATTATGTTTATACAAAAGTAACTTTCGGCAGGATAAGGAAAATGTTCGTGAAAAATAAACCAAGTAAATTAATATATCAACGACTGCAATTGTTTAAAAAGTTTATAAAGTTAACTGAGAACCGATCTTTTCAGAACAGCAAGGAATTCTAGGGTTTTCTGTGTCTCAGTTTAACAGTTTTATGAAAGATCTTTAGAAAGGTAATCTCTAACAAGTTATTTTGTGTAGTGAATGATGCAAAAAAGGTTTAACCAAGCAAAATATGTTTCCAGTCATCAGTATGTTCGTCTTTTTAGATACAAATATATATAACAAAGAAAAAAGAGGGAGAAAAAGGAAAGAATCAGCGAGACCACGGATGGTTGCATACATGTTTTTTTGGTTAAGGCTTTTTATATCATTCATTACACAAGATGACTTTGTAACAGATTATGTTTCTAACTATCAGTCTTAAAAGTAATTAGAAAGCTCTATTTATTGAATTTGAAGGATGACAATGTGTTTTTTGCACTCGAGGATACACAGGGACTCAAATAACATGGTCTTGTATATTTTTAATTCTTGTAAACGTTCAGAGAAAACCATTTGGCTTTGAAGTCCTAATTCCGCGAAGGATTTAATCTCATTTAGATGTGTCTAACTTTATAGGTTAGTTTTAGATAGAACTTCGATATGAGTTTAAATCGTTCTGACTTCCTGTGGTAAACACTCCCCTACATACAATTTTTGTTTTTGTTTTAAAAGCAAAGGCATGAAAAATATTATATTGGATTATATAAGTGCGAAACAAAATGTCCAATTCAATCCATTTTTTTGTATCTCTTAAAACTTCTTCCAGACAAATTTTCCTAGTTTTGCTGAAAAATACCCCAAATTCCTTCGTTTCTTCATTCCTATTATTAGAAAATTATTTTCAAAATTCCGCCAAAAATTCTGCAAAAGACAAAAAATAAATCATATGGATCTTAATAAGAGCTTAAATCCCTTACAAATATTTTAACTGAATATATAATGGTATGTGTGAAAACAAATTTTGTAGCAGAAAAATGAACTTGTACGACTTTTGATACAATCTCTTGAAAACATGAAATTTAAAAAGTGTATTGAAATAAATTCTTGTAGGCAATTTTACATAAAGTTCAAGTTAACCTAAAATAAATTGGCATATTGAAGATAGCAACTTCTATAAATTGGTATTGTAGAATGTTAGGGAATCATTTTGTCGATATTGGGTCGGGAAGAGATACGGGTCTTCGCTTTTTGCGTTAATCTACAAGGTACTTATATGTTTTACATATATATACGTTTGTATTTCAATAAAGTATTTCAATGTATACAAAAATACTTACTGCCTGGGCTCTTTTTTTAAATATTTTAAGATTTGCCTATCCAAAATAGCTTAAATATCAAATTTTCGATTAAATACTTTTCAAACAAGTTTAGGATATGTATATAACGCGCTTTATTTAAAATAACTTGTGAATGTAGAATAGGGTTGGAAAATAGAAATGTAATTGCAAACAATTTTTTCTTTTAACAGAATCTTTTACTTAAGTTTCCTATAGTTTCCAAAACGACAACGCAATTGACGTCACATTTTCGCCATCTTATTCAACGAAAATCGTCTCGGAATAGATTATCCTTCACTTTCATAAAACTCTTATGCGTTTTATTTCATAACTAGCTATGAATTCGATCTCGAGTTTTTCCACTTTGTTTGTATTTATATTTATATTATTATTATATTATATATATTATATACTATATTATTATATTCATATTTATTTATGTTTGTACTTATATGGTGCTCATTTCACGAGCACTTTGCTTCCCGCTAGCAAATGTATTTGCTTCCTCATAGAGAAAGCATTAGTTATTTTTTTTCAATAATATACAAACCAAAGTCTTCATTTTGTTCAATTTAAAAATAGAAATTTACAAAAAATACAAAATTACAAAATAATACAAAACATTTTTAAATACAAAGACAACTCAGACAAATCAAATTTTGTATTCGAAATGATAATTTTTCGAGCTGAAAAAGGGAAGGGAAAAGTTCTGTCGCACCCTATCTATTTCCCAGCTTTATGATTTCTTTACAAAAATTGTTAGACTTACTCTATTTGAAAATTTATGATCAAAAATTCTTTTGTATTCATGCGTCAACTTTGAATTATGTCTATGAAAAAAGTTTTTCTGTTTGAAACAGATGATTCAAATATTATAAATGAGCATGACTCCCTTATACTTCATTAAAGTGTATTAATATTATAGATCAATCGATTTGCCTCGAATCAAGGAATCTTTTTCGTTCTTGCATCAATTTTGAATTATATTAGTGAAAAAGGTTTTACTATAAAAAATCATGTTTTCAAATATTATGCATTACCATAGCTTCCTTACTCTTCAATAAAATGTATCAATGCTATGGGTCAATCGATTCGTCTTGAATCAACACAGCTTTTCTATTCTCGCATCAACTTTAAATTATGAGAATGAGAAAATTTTTACTACAAAAATCGATTTTAAAAATATATAAATTACCATAACTTCCCTACTCTTTAATAAAATGTATTAATATTGAAGGTCAATCGATTCCTTTCGAATCAAGGAATCTTTTATATTCTTGCATCAACTTTGAATAATGTTGAAAAAAAGTTTTACTTTAAAAAACCGTATTTTCAAATATTATGCATTGACATAGCTTCCTTTACTCTTCAATAAAATGTGTTAATATTATAGGTCAATCGATTGGACTCGAATCAACACATCTTTTTTGTTCCTGCAGCAACTTTGAATTATGTTAATGAAAAAAGTTTTACTGTAAAAACCCGATTTTGAACATATATAAATTACCATAACTTCCCTACTTTTTACTCAAATGTATTAATATTATAGGTCAATCGGTTCGTCTCGAACCAAGGAATCTTTTATATTGTTGCATTAACTTTGAATTATGCTAATGAAAAAAGTTTTACTATAAAAAACAGATTTTTTAAATATTATTGAGTGCTCAAAAAAAATGCAATAAATATTTTTAGAAATCCTTCGGTCAGTTTCAAGACATTAGTGAGGAAAATAAGCCCTCAAAATTTCACAAAAAAGTGTGACATCCACACACACATCCGGACATTTGCTTAGAACATTGTATTAGACATCTTTAAATTGAGGAAGGTTTAATTGAATGAATTTAAAATTTTTTGAAAATGTTACCATCACAAAGCTTCCTCTACGAGGAAGCAAAAACAGATATTTCGTATTTTCTCGGGTGTTAGTAACAGATACTGCGTTGAGGGGGTATTTCTATTTTACCGGACCAAAAAATCCATTTTTTTTATAGTATATAGTATGTGGAATTTGTACGCAAAGGTATTTGTTTGGTTCGGACTTTTTAACGAAGCTGCAGCAGGGTTCACTGCGTAGAGCGGAGAGTACTCAGCCGCACGCTGTGGAGGGCCGCCTCGGCTGTCAGGCAGGCAGGTCATAAATGTGTATAATAGAGTCATTGTTCGTCTCAAACAGGTTTTCCTTCCCCAATACGATGTTCAGAAAGCATTTATAGATTTTTATCCATGTTCTAGTCAAAACTTTCAGTGTTAGTTCCATGATCTAAGTATACACGGTTTAGCCTTAAATGCGTTTTTCTCATAACACGATTTTTTAAAATGGCTGACATGATTTCGTCAAAACCACTGGACCGATTAAGCTCAAATTTGGAGGATATATTTAGCAGATGTTTGGCTATAGCCCGAACTGAAATAAATAAATAATAATGATTTTTGAATGTTTAGCAAGTCAAAAACTACCCCCAAAAAAGTCAAAATTCGCAAACAAAATTTCAAATGGGCGCCATTTTGTCCATTTTCAATATTTTTTATTTGTTTTAGTCCCGGATATAGCCGTACTCGTATATTTTTAGAAACTCCTCGATTCTTTTGTTTGAGATGACCTGGAGCAGCTGAATCATGTATCCCCTTAAGAAGGATGTTGACTAGCACACGGAAGAAATTTGTCCTTAAGAAAGTCACGTACTAGTAGCCTGGTCTCGGATATGAGAAAAATTCATCGGATATTGATTTATTTTCATAAATAATCTGCGAACTTTGAGAAAGAATTTTCGCTGTGTATCCTCGAGTGCAAATAAACACATTGTCACCCTTCAAGTTAAATAAATAGAGCTTTCTAATTACTTTTAAGACTGATATTTAGAAACATAATCTGTTACAAAGTCATCTTGTGTAACGAATTATATAAAAAGACTTAACCAAAAAAACATGTTTGCAACCATCCGTGGTCTCACCGATTCGTTCCTTTGTCTCCCTCTTCTTTCTTTGTTATATATATTTGTCTTTAAAAAGATGAACATACTGATGACTGGAAACATATTTTGCTTGGAGACACAGAAAACCCTCGACTTCGTTGCTGTTCTGAAAAGATAGGTTCTCAGTTAACTTTATACCCTTTTTAAATAATTGTAGTCGTTGATATATTAATTTACTTGGTTTATCTTTCACGCACATTTTCGTTATCCTGCCGAAAGTTACTTTTGTATGAACTTAATGGATTTCAGTGTTAATAACTTTATAAAATGTCTAGGTATTATCTACGTTAAAGTACAGACGATACATACCAACATGCCAACCGTCAGAATGTCAGAACAGAAAATTCTTTCATGCGTTTTGACAACATTAGCCACAATATTTTTTTAATTAGTCTTATGGATTCAATATATAACAGAGTAGTCATAGATATTCAGTGAATATGACACATTTCATTGAATAACTTTTTAGATATCCCTTTCGAATCTTTGGCCACGCGGATTAGCTGTGATTGAATACACCACCCTTACTTGATTTTTGTTATATTTGTTTCTAAAAACGAAATAAAAAATTGAATGAAATTTTTCTTTAAGAAAAATAATAGTATATGCAGATAATTTCATTTTTATTCTAAAAAATGAGCAAATTTCGAAACAATATTTAACATGTATCGAAAAACGAGATAAAATACAAAACTTTCATTCTCTTTTTGAAGACGAAGTTGGAAGATATTTAAGTTGTCGTTTGAAAATGAGACATATTAGAAGAAACTCTCACTTTGTTTTTCATACCACAAACTTGTTAAACTGGGGACTTTGGCTGTATTTATGAAAATTCAGAAAAATTTGAAGAAAAGATCACTGCAATTCAGATAACTGAATAAGTTTCGTTCTTTTCTGAACTTGAAGAATATTATTATTATTTTGCTTTAACTTTTTATTTTATTAAAACTATGAGAAGAAGGTTTCTTTTTGTTTTTGATGCGAAAAATTTTACGAGTCTTTATTCTTGTTAACAAAATCAAAACAAAATAGGAACGGACTTTACACAGTACAAAATTCTTGTACTTTCTATCCTAAAATTTAACGAATAAATGCCTCGCTGGACGTAGTCAGGCTTATGCACTGAAAAATTGCAGACTGATTTTTAAGTGCAAAAATGTTGAGCCTTCTATTCCCACTAGAAAAAAGTGGACGTCAAAAAGGGCGTACAAAAGTACGTATAAAAGGACGTACCAAAGTACGTAATTTTGTATCCCAATTTGGGATGTCCTTTGGTACGTCCTTTTGCATATCCTCTTAAACGTACTTCTTTACGTCCTTTTGTACGTTCACTTTCTCAAGTAGGTTACATTGTAACAGTTTTATTTCTAATAATGAATCAAATTTGGAGTAAAATTCTACTTTATTTCAGATATCGAAACAGTAATTGAAAAACTTCTATTTAGTTTCTGAAAGATATTTGGAGTTGACTTTGAAAATTTAACGTATTTGGAGAAACTTTCTCTTTTTTCTTAAAAATGTCATCGATTTTGACGAAAAACTCTTAACCTGATGCTTGGATAACCATCCATCTGAGCGCAAAAATGACTCGAGATTTCAAGTTCATTACTATTACACTTGAGATATTGATATTTTTATTTGACTTATATTTAAGAAGACATTAGCCAAAGTTAGATGATCAATCAGACCGTAGTCAGAAAGATTTAAACTCATATCCATGTTCTTCCTAAAAATAATCTAGAAAGTTAGACACATCTAAATGAAATTAAATCTTTCACGGAATTAGGTCCTAAAAGATGAAACTTTCTTATTTACATCAACATTTACAAAATAAAAAATCTGCCCGCTTTGCGGGCACATTCTCATCGCGCGCTCCGCGCGCGGCTTGCTTCGCTCGCAAGTTTGAGCGCGCCTAGGGCGCGCGACTGTTGGATCTCGCGCTACGCGCTCGATTATATATTCGCCTCGCGCTGCGCGCTCGGGCGTATTTGCATCGCGCTTTACGCTCGGCTCCTCTAGATTTCTGAACTTCGTGTTCGACTTCGATGAAAAGAAAAAGTTTGTTTGAAAATCTTATGAAATTATCAAAACCTCTACATATTAAGTGATTGTTAAATTTGTTTTCATTTTAGACTGAAAAGGAACTTTATTTACTCAAGGTTCTATCGACCTTAAGGAACACATTCTCATCCAGACACTCGCGCTTCGCGCTCGATATTTGATTTGAAAATCATTTGAACCTTGCGTTCCACGCTCGGTTCTGTGCACCGTATGATAGAAACAAAAAAGTTTGAGCGCGTATTTTCACGAATAAAACAAAAACGACGCATCCTATCGAAACATGATTCACAACAAATTTGTACCTCCTCCTTAAATAAACAAATTTTTTTATGTCATTTTTTTCGTAGCTCGTGTTATTCGTCTACAAATTTGATTTTTCTATTTTCAATGCTGTTTTTTACGAATAAAACAAAAACTACGCGTCATATCAAAAAGTGAGTCATTAGAAATTTGTAAATCTTTTTTAGGTGCACAATTTTGGTGGAATGATCCTTTCTCGTGTCTTGCATAATTTGACAGCAAAATGGAATTTTTGATTTTTCATCATTTTTTTGTGCGATCAAAATTTGAATTTTTTATTTTTCAAAAAATTCAAAAAACTGTTATAAAAATATTATGGGGTGTTCAAAAAGCAACGTTTTTCTCTTCTTGACTTTTTTTCATATCGTGCATTTTTCGGCCTAAAATATTCATTTTCGTTTGTTTTTTGGAATTTTGAAAATGCTATAACTCCAGTAATTTTTTTTTATCAAGAAAAGTCATTAGGATATTTTGTTCGTCATTTTGCGTACTACTAATAACCGTACATAGAATTTTCAAATCTTCAAAAAAAGTGGTCTCAAAAATTTTCAAAATGTGCTCACTTTTTGAATTTTTATCCAAAATAGCTGGTTAATGAACTTGTTCTTTTTTTTAGGCCATAAAAAAGTGTGCCAAAGCTTAATCAAATCTGATCATTTTTTCGAAAGTTATCGTGGCTACAGACAGACAGACAGACTACAGACGGACAGCTTCGTAAAAATCGTTTTTTCTGACTCAGGAGGTCTCAAAAGGTGGAGATTTGATGAAAACCGACTATGTCAAATTTTACATAAAACCAATACCTTCTCATTAGAATGAGAATGTAAAAATGTATGTTACCATGCTGTTTGAGTCCCTGTGTATCCTCGAGTGCAAACATACACAGTGTCACCCTTGGGATTCAATAAATGGAGCTTTCCAACTACTTTTAAGATCGATATTTAGAAACATTATCTCTTACAAAGTCATCTTGTGTCATCTCGTAACTGGTGGGAGGGCTTACGGGGCTCATTGACCACAGATCTAAAATAGGTGAACCTGAGGGGCCGTATCGCGAGGTGTGGCTACTCTGGGGAACTGACAGACTCTGGTCGGTGAGACTTGAACTAAGGAGCGATCCTTCCAGGGGGTAATGGCAAAGCCCACTGGAATTTTGAGAGCGCGAGTTCTGATGCTCCCAAGCTAAGATGTGATCGCCGTGTCGTGAGCTGAATGGCACCAGGATCAACAAATGCTTGAACGCCACGGCCTGCACCCCCCAGTAGAGGTGGTCAGGCGGGGGATTCAAAGGAGGTGTCTTAACGGAGACTTTGGAACACCAGGTCAAATCCCATAGTATTTAGACCCGCCCCCTGCAAGCGGGGCTCTGCAGGGGGTGTTTCTCATTTCCCTAGCTTCTCGTGGAACAGAAACGTTTCCAAACAAACTTAAAAAACAAAACATAAACGATGATGGATCCGTTTCGGGTCTCTCATCCTACCCACCACCAAAAGAGGGAGGCTCCGTAGGGGGCAACCCACCAGAGGCGGTGCGAAATAGTGAAGATGGTGGAGACAATTATGTCGAAGCCGTGGAAGTGCAGCTAACGGAACTCTCCGTAGGGAGCACAAAGAAGGAGAGCCCGTAATGCTCAGGCTTATTCTATAGGCAAGAAATAGTAGGGCTCCGGAGAAAATCCTCCAAACAGGGAGTTGAAACGGCAGAAGGCTCTGGTAACACAGGGCCTTACTTTTGCGCAGATGGCCAACAACGCCCTGGTGAGAGTTGTCGTGGCGTCGGGTTATCCTGATAACTATCTAACTCTCGAGGATTTGGACAGGTTGAAGGATGAAATCTCAAAAGGGATTGACGCGTTACCTCGAAAGGGACGCGCCCCAGATTCAACGACATCTTCATTAGGTCGAGGGCCATCGTTGTGGAGGCCGCGGACATTTGGTCGCGAGACTGGATTGTGGAGAAAACCCCAATGTTCAGGCTTAAAGAAGGTCTCAACTTGGAAGTCAAGTGGACGGAGTGTCTGCAAAGGTACCGCAGAGCGACCGTACTGATTCCCGGCAACCCCGAGAATCCGGCGACCGTTCTGAGGCGCCTGAGCTTTCAGAATCCGGCTCTACGAACTGATTCGTGAAAGGTGTTTTCCGACAGGCAGGGATCCAGGCCGAAGGGGAGAGGCTGGATTCTAGTCGTTGGTCTTCCCAAATCTTCAATCAGAGCCCTTGCGGCTCTAGATTATCGTCACTATCTAGGGGCGAGTAGGGTTTCCTTCCTGGTGACTCAACTGGGATCCGCAGGGGTCCCAAAAGCGTGCAGGCGTGCCCCGATCTAGCCTCTCAATGGCTGAGACGGGAATCTCCATCACGCAGATTAATTTGCACCACAGCAAAGGCGCCTCGGCGGTTTTAGCCAGACGCATGTCTGTGGTGCAGACAGGGCTCGCCCTAATCCAAGAACCCTGTTTATACAGGGAAAGGATTTGTGCCTTGTCAGGATGTGGCTCCATATATAAGGGGCCACGCGAAAAAACGCCAAGGGCATGCATAGCCGTCAAGGGTATGGATGCGATCTTGGTGCCTAAATTCTGCTCTAGAGATCTCACCGATATTAAGGTAAGACTCAGGGGCAGTAGCGGGGAAAGGCTAGAGGTATTTATTGCCTCGGCTTATTTCCCTGGCGACGCCGAGGGACCCCCGCCTCCCAGAGAGGTGGAGGCTCTAATTCGGTATTGTCAAGAGAACAAGATCGCTCTGCTGTTGGGCTGTGATGCAAACTCTTACCACACGGTGTGGGGAAGCACAAACATCAATGACAGAGGGAGATATTTAATTGAATACATAGCGGGCACAGAGCTGGAGATTCTGAATCGGGGTGATACTCTCACATTCCAGACTAAAAATAGGAGTGAGGTTCTCGATTTGACGCTATGTTCAGGTGCACTGAGGAGCAGGGTAGTGGATTGGAGAGTCTCTGATGAGGAGTCTTTTTCGGACCACAAACACATCGTGTTTCGATTAACCCTAGGTAAACTGGTGGTTTCTAATATCAGAAACCCCAGAAATACACTTTGGGACTCACATAAAGAGGAACTCAAAGGGAGGCTTGCGGAATTCCCCACAAACTATGGTACCATTGATGGTGGAACACTCACCTGGAAAAACTCCGTAAAAAGGCAAGAATGTTGTGCAATAGGGCAAATGGAACTAAATTACCTTCGGACTGGGACATCTATAAGACGGCCCAGTGTGAATACAATAAAAACCTAAGGAAGTATAAACAGGAAGATTGGAGGAGCTTCTGCGAGGAATCGAAAAACAATCCGGAAACAGCGAAGCTTCACAAGATCCTGGCGAAAAATCCGGAAGCTCGCCTCGGGCTCATAAGGCTGGATAATAATGAGTTTGCCGAAGATGAAGAGGAAGGCCAGGGCCAAGGGGTGGAAAGGGCCGACTGGAATTTCGCCGCTAAGGTCGCTAATTACAATAAGGTGGAGTGGGCCGTAGGTCCTTCTGTCCCTTTAAATCACCAGGGGCGGATGGCATTTATCCAGCGCTTTTACAAAAAGGCATGGATTTAGTCGTCCCTCCCCTGACGAAATAATTTTGGGCAAGTATAGCCCTTAAACACGTGCCATCGGCATGAAAGGATGGCAGAGTGGCCTTCAGACCAAAACTGGGAGGGAGGGTTACACTGCTGCCAAAGATTTCCGAACAATCAGCCTAACGTCTTTTATCCTGAAGACGCTGGAGAAGCTGGTCGAGAGATACATTAGGGATGAGGTGCTCTTGGCCTACCCGCTGCATAGAGGGCAGCATGCTGTTCAGGCAGGCTGCTCGGTAGAAACTGCGCTTCATGCTGTTGTGGAAAAATTGGAGCAGCAGTTGAAAAAAACGGGTATGCTGTGGACGCTTTTTTGGATATAGAGGGTGCTTTCAGCAATACTCCTCCAGAAGTCATCTTTCGAGAGGCTTTGAGATGTGACGTGCCGGACCAGCTAGTATGCTGGATAGGAAGCATGCTACGCCGAAAAAGACTCGAAAACAAATGAGGTGAAGGCCTAGTAAGGGGGATAGCTCCGCGGGGTTTCCCACAGGGGGGTGTCCTGTCGCCCCTCCTGTGGTGCATTGTGGTGGACGGCCTTCTTCGAAAGCTAAATAAAGAGGGGTACTATACACAGAGATATGCGGATGACTTTGTAATCCTAGTCAGGGGGGCTCATCTGGAAACGCTGATGGATCTTATAAGGTCGGCGCTGCGCATCGTAGAGCTCTGGTGCGATAGCTCAGGGCTCTCGGTAAATCCGGAAAAGACTAACCTGGTAATTTTCACGAGAAATTATAAAGTTCCGAAAGTTGAAGATCCTGTATTCTGTGGTGGGAAGCTGACGTTCTCAGATTCAGTTAAATATCTGGGAGTAATCCTAGATGGCAAGCTGAACTGGGCAAAGCACCTGGAGACCCAATGCAGGAAATTTCAAATGACTTTTTGGATGTGCAGGAGAGCCTTTGGTTTGACGTGGGGGCTAGGGCCTAAAATGCTTGCATGGCTCCACTCTGCTGTCTTAAAACCCAGACTCCTACATGCGGCCGTGGTCTAGTGGCCACGGGTTGAACTTAAAACAGTGCAGGATAGGCTGCGAAGATTACAAACGCTAGCATTTAGGGGTTTGACTGGAGCAAGGAGGACTGCGCCCACAGCAACGATAGGATTCATGCTCTGTGAGGAACCCCTACATGTTGCCATAACCGCTAGAGCGGGACACGCGATGGGCTGCCTGGCAAGAGCAAATAGATGGACTCCGCGGACTATACACACTAGACTCCCGAGTGATATCAGCGCACTACCGATTCTACAGATGAGGCAAGATAAAATAACAAAACGCTTCAACTTCGCTAAAGCCTCCCGCGTCTGCATCCCAAGCAGGGAACTGTCGAAAGCAAATGGTAACCCGCTTCTTGAAGGTGAAATCTGGTATACAGATGGCTCCAGGGGTGAGGGAGGGTCAGGAGCAGGAATTCATGACAGAAAGAGAGGGAAAGGGATAGGGATCACACTTGGGCGACACGCTACTGTCTCTCAAGCGGAGGTCTTGGCCGTCCTTCGCTGTCCTGAAACACTAATAGAGCAAAACGCTGCTGGCACACAGATTACGATCTGTTCGGGCAGCCAAGCGACACTCACTTGAATAGGGAAACCAGATATAACATCAGAACTGGTTTGGGAATGCAAAAAGGCATTAAACCAACTTGCAGAAAGAAACAAAGTGGCTCTCATATGTGTCCCTGGTCACACAGGGATCAAGGGCAACGAAAAGGCGGACCAGTGTGCGAAACGCGGTACAGCGATCGAATACATAGGACCGGAACCGGTACTGGGAATAGCGTCTTGCTGTGTTGGAATGGCCATTAAAAGCTTGATCCGAACAAAACACCGGAAATGCTGGGAACAAACCCAGGGTTGCCGTCAGGCGAAATCCATCCTGGGGTATACCTATAGGATGGGCAGAGCTGGGGAAATCCTGGGTTTACCCAAGAAAGATATAAGGACAGTGGTATGGACCCTAACAGGGCACAAGCACTTGAACTATCATATGCACAAAATGGGGTATAACCCCACGACAGCGTGCAGGAAATGCGGCAGGGATGACGAAACATCCCTGCGTGTATTATGCCAGTGCCCGGCATTAGCTAGGCTCAGGCAACAAACCCTCGGGGCTCATTTTATGGAAACAAAGGAAATTGCGACGCTATCAGTGGTCGACATACTGGGCTTCGTCAAGAGGTCTGGGATCGACTGCTGAGAGTGAACAAGTAAGGGTGTGGCACAATAGGCTTTCTAGCTTAAGCGCCAGGGGAGCTCTTCGTGTGCTTCCCACCCGCATTAAAACTAAACTAAACTAATCATCAGTGGTCTCACTAATTCTTTCCTTTTGCTCCCTTGTCTTTCTGAACATACTGAAGACGGGAAACATATTTTGCTTGGTTAAACCTTTTTTGCATAATTCACTACACAATATAACTTGTTAGAGATATGTTTCTAAAGATCTTTCATAAAACTGTTAAACTGAGACACAGAAAATCCTAGACTTCGTTGCTGTTCTGAAAGAATAGGTTCTCAGGTAACTTTATACCCTTTTTAAATAATTTTAGTCGTTGATATATTAATTTACTTGGTTTATCTTTCACGAACATTTTCCTCATCCTGCCGAAAGTTACTTTTGTATAAACATAATGAATTTCAGTGTTAACAACTTTATAAAATGTCTAGGTATTACCTACGTTAAAGTACAGACGATACATGCCTACCTGCCAACGATCATAATGTAGAACAGAAAATTCTTTTATGCGTTTTGACAACATTAGCCTCAATATTTTTTAAATTAGTCCTATGTATTCTTTGTGAGTCATGGTACATCGTCTACCAAATATGGGTATATATTTTACAATCTGGGTGGAAAACCCTTTTTTCCGAGAATAGCATGGGAACAATGTCTTGTCTCCTGAAGGTAAGTATAGGAGTGAAAACATTCTTAATTCTCCTGTTTTTCTCAAATATCAGTTAAAAGTGAGATGGAGAATCAGTGTGAAGTGTCAAAAATACAATACATTTTAAGTAAAACTTAGATAGGAAAAGCACGCGAATATAACTTTCCTAAAAGATGTCAATATATGACAGAGTAGCCATAGATATTCAGTGATGATTATGACAAAACTTTTGTTCTTTTTTTGAAAATGAAATTGGAAGATATTTAATTTTTCCTTGGAAAGTAAGATACATTATATTAAAAGAAACTCTCAATTTTTTCGATACCAAAGACTTTTAAAACTGAGTGTTTGTCTGTACTTGTGCAAATAAAGAAAGATTTTAAGAAAAGCTCACTGCAATTCAGATGCATGAAAAAGTTTCGTTCTTTTCTGAACTTTAAGGATATTATTATTTTGCTCCTACTTTTTTGTTTTGTAATACAAATATTAGAAGGTTTATTTTTGTTCTTGATGAGAAAAATGCCAAAAATCTTGTTCAAAAGCACTTGTTCAAAATGATATCAAAAAGTGTATGGTATCGTTAGAAAGCTTGATTCTTTGGCTACAAAATTGCCTCGTGGAATTTCGACGTAGCTCGCCCATTACAGTTTCTACAACCGTTTTCCAGACACGCTATGTTTTTGCTCAACTGTATGAACGTGGGGCGAGGCAGCCAACCATTTCAGCAGTTATTAGGCGGCACACAAGGTGTAGTGTCGAATCGGGTAGCGTCACGCCTACCCTGAAAGGGAAATGGCTTAATGGTATACTACTACTACTACTACACAAGGTTTTAATACGCGGACATATAATAATGTATAAGTTTTTCATTAGGTCCAAGATGATATATGTATATAAAAGTAAAAAACAAAGTTAAATGTATACAAAATCCATAATTCGATTAATATTATTGAATATTGGATATTGAAATATTAATTACAGTTGGAATAGAACATAATATCAAAATAAACTAATCTAGAACCCACTATCTATAGGTTACCAGATCTAGATACAACAATCTTATACGCGCAGTGCAATTCAATTAAAACAAATTCTTCTAAACATTTCATTACTTTAAATTATTGACAAAGATATTCTTCCTTTCTCATCTGCCATGTCACATTTTTCAGTCAGATTGCGACGTCTACGAAACTGTTCGAAGCTATGTCTACCAAAATTTCGGTACAGGTATCCAAGCTCTTTCATTATTTTTCTTCTAAAAATGAAGCGTAATTAAAAGAGAGTCTATTTTTGTTTTGTTTTG
>CAKNYM010009331.1:0-13656 GCA_932195095.1 Andricus curvator | reverse complement strand
TATAATTTTCGATGTTCAAACGATTACTTCGGACAAATAAAATTTGAAGAACAAGAAAAAATCTGCCTCAGCCCGGATTTTAACCGGGAACGCCACTATCCATGAGTGGAGCGTTCTTGTTCTTCAAATTTTATTTGTCCGAAGTAATCGTTTGAACATCGAAAATTATATTAATTAAAAATTTGAAAACTCGGACTTTAACATCTTTGAATGGTAATAACATCTTCCAAATATTAATTATACTATCCTAATAATAATTATTATAATTTTTCGAACAATTTATTTAAAAATTCACTTATGGGTCAAAAGTAATATTTAATATATCAGAAACAATTATTCTTACTAAAATAAATCACAAAAAATAATAATTAGCGCCGAATACTCGTAAAAACCAATTTTTCACTTAGGGCATTTTTGTGACCCTATGAAATAGACTTATAATGGTGAAATTCAAAACGCAATTTTTGATTCAAATTCTAGTATAACAAATTAACGGGGTAAAATGTAAAAAAAAAAACTTTTTTTCTTTTTCCTGAAAATGCATAAAACACTAACGAGGCGTCTAAAAATTGCGGAAAATAGCTGAAATAAATTTCCTAGCCCTAAACTTCCAACCTTACTGAATGAAAATAATGAAATTACAGGAGAATTAAAATTTGTTTTCAAAGCTAAAATAATTTTTTTGAAATGCTGTATTTTTCCAACTAATTCAGATATTAAACTTTCTTTCTCGATTATGGCGAGGGATTTCTGCCTCTTTCAAAATATTTCGCATAAAAGTTACAGCATTTCTTATTGTAAAACTTCAATCTAGCATAATTTTTAATTATAAATTGCTGAAATTTAAGTTTGTTCAATTTCAAAGATTTGAAGTTCAATTGTCTACAATTAGAAAAAAATTCAAATTCAGCTATTTGGTTATTTATAGATTCAGTTGTTTAGCTATGTATTTATTTGGTTTTTTCTTCATTTATTAAGCCATTTATTTATTTAGTTACTTAGTTATTTAATTTTTCTGTTATTCAGTTATTTAGCTACATATTTAGTTATTCAAATATTCAGTTTTTTGTTATTTAGTTTTGAATGTAATAAGTTAAGTTAATTCGGTTTTTTAGTTATCTAGTAATTGAGTTATGTTCTTATTTAGTTATTGATATATTTAGTCATTTGGTCGTTTAGTTATTTAGCTATTTATTTGGTCATTCAGATATTCAGTTTTTTTTATTTAGTTTTATAGAAAATAAGTTATTTAGTCATTGAGTTTTTTAGTCATCTAGTTATTCAGATATTTTGTTATTTAGTTCTTTATATATTTAGTTATTTATTTATTTATTTAGATATTTACTAATTTAGCTTTTTTGTTATCCAGTTATTTAGTGATGTAGTTATATAGTTATTTAGTTATTCGTTTATTCAGTTTTAGTTATTTTGCTATTTAGTTAATTAGTTATTTATCTATTTATATATTCAGTTATTCAGTTATTGAGTTATTTATTTATTCAGTTATTCAGTTATTTAGTTATTTAGTCAGTTATTTATAATAACTGAGTTACAGAATTTCTTATTGCAAAATTTCAATCTTGCATAATTGTTAATTATGAATTGTTAAAATTTAAGCCTGTTCAATTTCACAGATTTGAAATTCGATTGTACACAAATAGAAAAAAATTCAAATTTAGTTATTTGGATCATTATATATTCAGTTGTTTACTTATTTAGTTATTTGGTTATTCATTTATTTAGCCATTCAGTTATTTATTTACTTAGTTATTTGATTATTCAGTTTTTTAGTTATTTAGCTACATACTTAGTTATTCAGATATTTAGTTTTTTGGTATTTTGATTTGAAGATAATAAGTTATTTAGTTATGTAGTTATTTAGTTATCCATTCATTCAGTTATACAGCCCTTTAGTTATTTAGCCATTTAGTTATTTAGCTATTTAGTGATTAAGTAATTTAGTAATTTAGTGATTCAGTAATTTAGTAATTCAGTAATTTAGTTTTTTAGTTATCTAGTAATTGAGTTATGTTCTTATTCAGTTATTGATATATTTAGTAATTTGGTCGTTTAGTTATTTAGCTACTTATTTGGTCATTCAGATATTCAGTTTTTTCATTTAGTTTTATAGAAAATAAGTTATTTAGTCATTGAGTTTTTTAGTTATCTAGTTATTCAGTTATTTTGTTATTTAGTTCCTTATATAGTTAGTTAGTTATTTATTTAGATATTTACTAATTTAGCTTTTTTGTTATCCAGTTATTTAGTGATGAAGTTATATAGTTATTTAGTTATTCGTTTATTCAGTTTTTGTTATTTAGTTTTTTAGAAATTGAGTTATTTAGTTATTTAGCTATTTATATATTCAGTTATTCGGTTATTGAGTTGTTTAGTTATTCAGTTATTTAGTCAGTTATTTATAATAACTGAGTTACAGAATTTCTTATTGTAAAATTTCAATCTTGCATAATTTTTAATTATGAGTGGTTATAATTTAAGCCTGTTTATTTTCACAGATTTGACTTTCGATTCTCTACAATTAGAAAAAAATTCAAATTTAGTTATTTGGTTAATTATATATTCAGTTGTACAGTCATTTAGTTATTTTGTTATTCATTTAGTTAGCCATTCAGTTATTCAGTTACTTAGTTATTTGATTATTCAGTTTTTTAGTTATTTAGCTACTTATATAGTTATTCAGATATTCAGTTTTTTGGTATTTAGCTTTGAAGATAATAAGTTATTTAGTTATGCAGTTATTTAGTTATCCATTTATTCAGTTATACAGCCATTTAGTTATTTAGCTATTTAGTTATTTAGTTATTTAGTGATTTAGTGATTTAGTAATTTAGTAATTTAATGATTCAGTAATTTAGTAATTTAGTAATTCAGTAATTTAGTTTTTTAGTTATCTAATTATTTAATTATGTTGTTCTCTAGTTATTTATATATTTAGTCATTTGTACATTCATTTATTTAGTTATTTAGCCACTTATTTAATTATTCAGATATTAAGGTTCTTTTTTATTTAGTTTTATAGATAATAAGTTATTTAGTAATTGAGTTTTTTAATTATCTGGTTATCTAGTTATTTTGTTAATTAGTTCTTTATATATTTAGGCATATATTTACTAATTTTGTTTTTTGTTATCCGATTGTTTACTTATGTAGTTATATAGTTATTTAGTTATTTAGTTATTTAGTTATTTAGTTATTTAGTTATTTTGTTATTTAGTTCTTCGTTTATTCAGTTTTTTGTTATTTAGTTTTTTAGATATTTCGTTATTCAGCTATTTAGTCATTTATATATTCAGTTATTTAGTTATTCAGTTATTTAGCTACTTATTTAGTTATTCAGGTATTCAGAAATTCAGCTCTTTTGTTGTCTAGTTTTAAAGTTAATAAGTGATGAAGTAATTTAGTAATTTAATTTTCTAGTTATCTAGTTATTCAGTTATGTAGTTATTTAGTTATTCAATTATTTAGTTATTCAGTTATTTATTCAGTTATTTATAATAACTGAATTACAGAATTTATCATTGTAAAATTTCAAGCTTGCATAATTTTCAATTATCAATTGTTAAAATTTAAGTCTGTTCAATTTCAATGATTTGAAATTCGATGGTCTACAATTGGAAAAAACTTCAAATTTCGTTATTTGGTTATTTATATATTCAGTTGTTTAGTTATTTGGTTATTTATTTATCCATTTAGTTATTTGGTTACTTAGTTAGTCAATTATTCAGTTTTTTTATTTAGTTACATATTCAGTTATTGAGATATTCAGTTTTTTGTTATTTATTTTTGAAGATAATTATTTTTTAAGAAATTCAGTAATTTAGTTTTTTATTTATATAGTTATTCAGTTATGTAGTTATACGTTTATTTAGTTCTTTGATATTCAGTTCTTTAGAAATTTAGTTATTCAGCTATTTAGTTATTTAGTTCTTTATATATTCAGTTATTCGTTGATTCAGTTTTATGTTATTTAGTTTTTTAGACATTTTATTATTTAGCTGTTTAGTTATTTAGTTATTCATATATTCAGTTGTGTAGCTTTTTAGTTATTTAGCCATTTAGTTATTTAGTTATTCAGATATTCACCTCTTTTGTTATCTAGTATTAAAGCTAATAAGTGATTTAGTAATTTGGTAATTTAATTTTCTGTTTATCTAGTTATTCAATTATTCAGTTATTTATTCAGTTATTTATAATAACTGAGTTACAGAATTTCTTATTCTAAATTTCAATCTTGCATAATTTTCAATTATAAATTGTTAAAATTTAAGTCTGTTCAATTTCAAAGATTTGAAATTCGATGGTCCACAATTAGAAAAAAAGTCAAGCTTACTAATATTTTATTTAGGTTGAAAAAGGAAGATACGACAGCATATGCTTATAATCTTATAGTCTAATGATCTGGATAGATTGGTCCAGAATCAAGCAGAAATTATTTGACTCTTTGATAAATAAATCCTTAAAGAGAGGTTCATAAATCCTCTAAAATTGGAAACGGAGAGGAGCACGTAATCCGAACAGTGTAGATAATGAAGCCGCAAAATTGGGGGTGAGTTGGCAAGGCACATTCGGACTAATTTACAAACTGTATTAATGCGAGGAAACGCAGGAATGGCATGAACGCGGCGTGAATTTAAATCGTCGTTTTAAACGGCGCCCGTTGTCTAGCGCGACGATCTGGCTCACGTACTTGACGAAGACGACTATATGGTTGTAAACTCGTTGTCGGTACACCGGAGCCAGAGCCAGAGTCACGCGATTAGGGGTAGCCGGAACGATCAGACTCTGAGGCTGCTGAGTGAGGTCGACGGGATGAATCTTCAAGCACAACGAGCTGCGTCGCGTCGTTAAACGAAATACAAACAAAAAATCCAATCTTCTCTCCTCTCCTCGCCTCTCCTCTCACAACCTTATTATCCGAGAGGAATTTGCGTCCCTCACTAACTTGGACAATTCAATAAGGTCTCACTCATGCATTTTTTCCACAAATCACATTTCTTCATAATATCATTTTCATCTCCTTTATGGGCAAACTTATTCTGTACAAAAGTTACCATCTTTTTGTCCTTTGGATGAATGAATTTTATATTTTCATAAGAACGAATCGATTTCAAAGCAGGCTGGTTCTACACACGGAAAAAATTTATCCGTGAAGGAGTCACGAACTTGTAGCTAGGTCTCGGATACGAGATACAAAAATGAAACATTAAATCCATATTTCTATCAGAAATATATGGATAAATTTTGAAGTTTCTTACGAACAGTTCGAATTTCCTACGAACAGTTCCTGAAAATTTCAGACTGAAATAAAAAGAGGAAAACTTTATTTGTGCGATGTAATGTTATATTGATTTATAAATTCGCAACTCAGAAGATTCGAACCCTCAAAGACTGCTGACTCACAAGTTTCTAAACATAAACCAGGAGTGCGTAAACACGCGCAGCCATCGAGGCCAAACAAAATGGGTATTATAAAACTTCTAGCCACTCATCCGACGAGCTCGAGGCACACATACGAGCGCACACACGCACCGCGCGTTTGGGGGAGTGTGTGTGTGGGCCACGTACAGGCGAACCTACTTTCGAGTTCACAGATTTGTCGGGCAAGCTCGTGAGTGCTCTGAGAATCTTTTCCCAATCACTCGTAATATTTTTGTAATTATTCGAGTAAAAAAAAAGTGATGAACCGTTTTAGAATTTTCACATCGAGTTCCTCAATCTTTCTCAAAGTTCGCAGGTTATTTACGAAAATACATAAATATCCGATGAATTTTTCTCATATCCGAGACCTAGCTACTAGTTCGTGACTTTTTTACGGATAAATTTTTTCCGTGCACTTGAAGTTGCAGAATCTCTCAGAGACGAAATTTTTTTGCTTTTTCAGAGAAGATTAGGCGACAAGAATTTTTTTATGACACATGCATGATTTCAGCCTTTTTCGACGCCTATGAAGCGGGGCTAAAGCTCTAATTTTTACTCCCTAGAGACTGAAAAGTGACTTCAGAGGTAAATAATGAAAATGAAACATCTACGATCTCGCATTTTACGATTATCAGCCCGCCCTCCGTAAAAAATGTGAGGAAATTTTGGTTGCAGATAATAGAATCAGCGGTTATTTATGGAAAGTTACCATATATAACTGATCAAATTTCCATAAATTACCATAAATTACCGTAAATTACCGAGAATTTCCATAAATTTCCGGAATTTTTTTGAAATTAATATTAGTTAATTTATGGTAAGTTGCCATATTCACCTGTAAAATTACCATAAATGACCGAAAATTTAAATAAATTTCCGCAAAATTATGGAAATTTTTAAAAATGAATATTGGGTAATTTATGGTAAATTACCATATTTACCGGTAAAATTACCATAAATTACCGAAAAATTTAATAAATTTCCGTAAATTTATGGAAATTTTCAAAAATAAATTTTGGGTGATTCATGATAAGTTACCATATTTACCGGTGAAATTACCGTCAATGACCGAAAATTATCATAAATTTCCGGAAATTTTAGAAATGAATATTGGGTAATTTATGGTCAGTTACCATATTCACCTGTAAAATTACCATAAATGACCGAAAATTTTCATAAATTTCCGGAAATTGATGGAAATTGAAAAAAATGAATTTTCGGTAATTTATGGTAAATTACCATATTTAGCGGTAAAATTATCATGAATCACCGAAAATTTCCAGCAATTACCGAAAATTTCCGGAAATTTATGAAAATTAAAAAAAATTAATTTTAGGTAATTCATGGTAAGTTACCATATTTACCGCTAAAATAACCGTAAATGACCAAAAATTTTCATAAATTTCCGGAAATTAAAAAAAATGAATATTGGGTAATTTATGGTAAGTTACCATATTCGCCTGTAAAATTCCCATAAATGACCAAATTTTTTTATAAATTTCCTGAAATTCAAGGAAATTTTTAAAAATGAATATTGGGTAATTTATGGTCAGTTACCATATTCACCTGTAAAATTACCATAAATGATTGAAAATTTTCATAAATTTCCGGAAATTGATGGAAATTGAAAAAAATGAATTTTCGGTAATTTATGGTAAATTACCATATTTAGCGGTAAAATTAACATGAATCACCGAACATGTTCATAAATTTCTGGAAATTTTTAAAAATGAATATTGGGTAATTTATGGTAAGTTACCATATTCACCTGTGAAATTGCCATAAATGACCGAAAATTTTCATAAATTTCCGGAAATTTTTAGAAATGAATATTGGGTAATTTATGGTAAATTACCATATTTACCGGCTAAATTGCCATATTTACCGGTTAAATTACCATAAATGACCGAAAATTGTCATAAATTTCCGGAAATTTTAGAAAATGAATATTGGGTAATTTATGATCAGTTACCATATTCACCTGTAAAATTTAAAAAAATGAATTTTCAGTAATTTATGGTAAATTATCATATTTAGCGGTAAAATTACCATAAATCATCGAAAATTTCCATCAATCACCAAAATTTGCGGAAATTTATGAAAATTTTTAAATATAAATTTTGGGTAATTCATGGTAAGTTACCATATTTACCGTTAAAATAACCGTAAATGACCGAAAATTTTCATAAATTTCCGGAAATTAAAAAAAATGAATATTTGGTAATTTATGGTAAGTTACCATATTGGCCTGTAAAATTCCCATAAATCACCGAAAATTTTCATAAATTTCCGGAAATTCATGGAAATTTGTTAAAATATATATTGGGCAATTTATGGTAAGTTACCATATTTACCGGCAAAATTACCGTAAATGACCGAACATGTTCATAAATTTCTGGAAATTTTTAAAAATGAATATTAGGTAATTTATGGTAAGTTACCATATTCACCTGTGAAATTACCATAAATGACCGAAAATTTTCTTAAATTTCCGAAAATTTTTAAAAATGAATATTGGATAATTTATGGTAAATTACCATATTTACCAGTTAAATTACCATATTTACCGGTTAAATTACCATAAATGACCGAAAATTTTCATAAATTTCCGGAAATTTTTTAAAATAAATGTTTGGTAATTTATGGTGAGTTACCATATTCACCGGTAAAATTACCATGATTGACCGAAAATTTTCATAAGTTTCCGGAAGTTTATGGAAATTTTTTTGAATGAATTTTGGGTAATTTATGGTAAGTTGCCATATTCACCTCTAGAATTACCGTGAATTACCAAAAATTTCCGGCAATTTTTTAATTGAAGTTTTGATTATTAGGAATAAGTTAACATAAATTTCATGCTTTTTCATTCAAAATCTCATATGGACTGAAATCATGACTGTATTTCGAAAAATGTTCGAAATCATCCATTCGTTATAAAAAATATCGTATGTGCGAAGGGGGAGAGGTATAATATACTATTGCATTCTCATCAGAGAAGGTATTAGATTTGTGTTAAATTTGACCCTCTCCGTTTTTGTCAAATGTCCACGTTTTGAGACATTCTGAATCCAAAAAACAGGTCTTCGCGGATGTCTGCCTGCGTATGTGTGTATGTATGTATGTATGCAGATTTTTATTTTTTGTTATCACGATAACTTTCGAAAGAATTAACTGATTGGATTGAGATTTGGTATACTCTTCAAGTCTATTCATCCATACATCCATTTACTTATTTAATTATTTAATAATTGATTTATTTAGTTATTTATTTAGTTACTCACTTATTGAATTATTCAGTTATTTAGCTACTAATTTGTTTATTCAGAAATTCAGTTTTCTGTCATTTAGTTTTATAGATGATAAGTTATTTTATAATTTAGTTTTTTAGTTATTTAGTTATTTAATGATTTAGTTATTAAGTTATTCAGCTTTTTGTTATTTACTTTTTCAGAAATTTAGTTATTTAGCTATTCAATTATTTAGTTATTTTGTTATTTTGATATTTTGTTATGTTTTTATTTAGCTACTTCTTTAGTTATTCAGATATCCAGGTTTTCGTTATTTAGTTTTATAGTTAATAAGCTATTTAGTAATTTAGTAATTTACTTTTCTATCTAGTTATTTAGTTATGTAGTTATTAGGTTATTCAGTTATTTAGTTATTCGTTTATTCAGTTTTTAGTTATTAACTTTTTTAAACATTTAGTTATTTAGTAATTTATATATTCAGTTATTTAGTTATTCGGTTGTTTATTAATTTAGCCATTTAGTTATTTAGTTACTTGGTTATTCAATTATTCAGTTATTTAGTTATTTAGCTACATATTTAGTTATTCAGATATTCAGTTTTTTGTTATTTAGGTTTGAAGATAATAAGTTATTTAGAAATTCAGTAATTTAGTATTTTAGTTATATAGTTATTTAGTTACGTAGTTATTCAGTTATGTAGTTATTTAGTTACTCTTTTATTTAGTAATTCAGCCATTTAGTTACCTAGCTACTTATTTAGTTATTTAGATATTCATTTTTTTGTTATTTGGTTTGATAGATATATAAGTTATTCAGTAATTTAGTAATTGAGTTTTTTAGGTATCAAGTTATTTAGTTATGTTGTTATTCAATTATTACTAGGAATCTGTATTATCAACGGAGATGGTAACGATCGATCCGAAGAGAAATCCTTTCACACAGACTGTGAAAATGGAAATCTACAATATCGATCGAAGTTATATCCTCTAATACAGAAAATATTTAACATCCTCAGATTAAATAAAATTTATTTAGAAAAAAGATCTTCTCCTTTCCCGTCACTGGCATTCAAACACCAGGTCAACTGAAATACAGATAAATACAGATTCCTAGTAAAAATTGATTTGTATATAACATCTTGCATAATAAAGCGTATGTCATAAAAAGGATTCTTCCTCTGATCTCTCTAGTAGCTCAGTGGCTAGAGCACCTGGCCGGAAATCAGTTGACCTGGTGTTCGAATCCCAGCGGAGGGAATGGAGAAGATCTTTTTTCTGAATAAATGTAATTCAAAAATATTCAGTTATTTATATATTTAGTCATTTAGTTATTTAGCTACTTATTTAGTTATTCAGTATTTTGTTATTTAGCTTTATAGATAATGAGTTATTTAGTAATTCAGTTCTTTAGTTATCTAGTTATTCAGTTACTTGGTTACTCAATTATTCAGTTATTTTGTCATTTAGTTACATATTTAGTTATTCAGATATTCAGGTTTTTTATTTAGTTTTGAAGATAATAAGTTATTTAGAAATTCAGTAATTTAGTATTTCAGTTATATAGTTATTTAGTTGAGTAGTTATTTAGTTATGTAGTTATTGAGTTATTTAGTTATCCTTTTATTTAGTAATTCAGCCATTTAGTTACCTAGCTACTTATTTAGTTATTTAGATATTCAGTTTTTTGTTATTTGGTTTAATAGATAATAAGTTATTCAGTAATTTAGTAATTTAGTTATCTTTTTATTTAGTTATGTTGTTATTCAGTTATTCATATGATTTCTTGTCGACATTTTTAGGAATATGTAAAATTGTTTAAAAAAGCTTCAAATTTTAAATTGTTCTCGCAATTTGTTTTAAAGTTCAAAATATTCTTTAAAATGATTCGAATTTATCCTAAAATATAAACAAAATTCAGAAAAATAAAAAAAAGTATGTTCAAATCTTCCAGATTCTTTTTTCACAATTTTGGAAATGTTTTAAAATGTTTTAACATACTTTTGAATTAATTTTTTTTAAAGTAAAATAATTTTGAATTTTCATCAAAATATGCAGAAGGTAATCTTCCAAATTAGAACAGTTTTGATTCAAAATCTTTTACATCCTTTCTTGAAATTTTAGGAAATCATTGGAAGTTTTTGAAATATTTTCACAATTTCTCTTTCCTCAGAAGGAATTCTTTAAAAATAAAAAATCAATTGAATTTTTTCCATGAATATTAAGAAAATTTGTATATTCTCTTGCAAACTTTCAAAATTCTAACAAGGTTTATATTTTTTACATTCTCATCCTAATGAGAAGTTTTATGTAAAATTTGATATTGACGATTTTCATGAAAATCTAAACTCCACATTTTTACACCCACTGAGTCAGAAAAAAAAACTATTTTTACGAAGGTGTCTGCCTGTATTGCTGTCTGTCGTTTTCTGTAAGCTCAATAACATTTTCTTTAAAGAAACAAAAAAATTATATTTTACGGCCCGTATATGCGACACTGAAAAAAGTCCAAAAAAAAACATAAATTGTTGAAAAATCTAGCAATTGTTGCAATCTAATAATTTTTGGATTCAAAATATCCATTTTCTCTGTAAAACGCTAGCATAACCTGCAATTGTTCAAAATTCAGAATCTCTTTATGATTTTTGTTTAAAGTAATCGATTTCCGGGGATGAAAATGACCACAACCTGAATTTTTTAGATATTTTAAGCTTTCTTGGAAACTTTACGATTTTATAATACATTTTTTTTGTAAGACTAATTTTCAGTGAAGTGCACTAACATCAAATATTTATTATATTTTATATATTTCATTATTTTTTAAAAATTCCGAATTTCTAAACACAAAACTTTTCTTTGCTGCAAACATTTTTGAATTTATTCAATGAATGAATTATATTACTCTACTCTATATTCACGCATGAAAACATTGAATTATAAAATATCATTATGGTCGTTTTCCAGATAAGACTCAAGACCATTGTACAGTGATTTAAAAAATGAGGGGAATATTTTCACGATCAGTTTTGGCATTTTTTGTGGCTTTTGGCATCAAAACCATAATTGTAAATTTTCCGTTGCCCTTTGCGAAAGTGATAAAATATGCTCGTGTAGAGAATAAGAGGTAATATTAATATTTCAAACACACTTAATACTTTGAAACATATTTCAAAGAGATGAGGAAATATTGTCTGTAATTAATTTTCGCAGACCACACCTCCAGTTCTTCGGCAGTGTCAGCAACCTCGTTAATGTTACAAAGCTACTTATTACATCATTATTTTAAAAATACCAACACTTCAATATTAATTTTTAAACCAGACAATGTTGGAGAGCTGCGCTTGATACCAACAAAACTTACGCGAAGTCAAATATTTGTACACGATGATGAGATACTATGTAACTAACATATAAAGATTACATTAATAAATGAATAAGTTATTGACTCTTATAATCTAGGACTCGATTTATGACTTCATTCATGATTAATTAATTCATTTTATAATTAATTTTTTGAGTTTCTGAGATTGTGCCCTCAAAATATACCAAATGCCAAAATATACTCTTTAAAAATCTAACAATTTTTTTTTCCAATAGAATCTAAAGAAAATGTGTCACAGTCTCTCAACATCCCAAACCACACGCAGAAAAAAGAAATGTAATATTTACTAATCAAGAAATGTAAAGTGTTTCTTGTAACCGTAACAGCAAAAAGTGCTCTTAATGAAGGGGTGAAAATGTCAAAAGCACTGAGCATTTCGTAAATTTCACAGTGAATTTAGAGTGAATTTAACGGTAATCCTTTAGTAAAATAAACCTCTATTCCCTAGTATGAAATACGGTAAGATATGTAAAATTTACTGAACCGAGACTACAATAGTGGTGCAGTGAACATTGCAGAAGGATCGGTACATGCTACCGATCCGAATAGCTTGTTTAGCTCGCCCTCAAAGTCGTAATAACGCAACCTATCCGCGCGAACCACCGGATGAATTCATGACGCCATCGGCAATGAATGGATTGCATCACCTAAAAAACATTTATTTTTGACATTTCTGTGACAGTAGTCACATTATTCCATATCCCCACTTAGCAATGAAGGGGTTTTATCATGAATAACACAATTTTGGATGGCACATCTTATTCACAGGTCGGGTACAGTTGAGAGTTTATTGGAGCAAGACGTGTTTGCGTTCCGCGACTGCTCCAGCTGACTTGTATGGATATGAGGTAAATGCGATAACTTTTGTCGTGTGTCGCGATGGCATGGACGCGTATTCAAAAGTCGTCACCGAGGTCGCCACCTTAGTTACAAATGCATTTCGGAATTATTTCACAGATCGCAACTCGTGTAATAGTGTAGTGGTTAAGCGAATCGACTTGCGTGCTTAGGTTTATGCGTTCGAATCCCCCCTGTTGCGTGCGAAATTTTAATTGTATTATAAGCGTTGTAACTTAAAAATACCGATTAATTATAAGTATTTCCGAAAATATATTTCAGAATTAACCGTGTGTTTATTTATTAATTATTTTTTAGCAATATTTTTTTACAATTCATAGATCCGTCCAAACTATAGTCTGTACCGTTAACATAAGTTAGATCGGTTTATATTATCCGTCAAAGTTACATGATAATTCGTAATTGCAGCATCGAGGAACAGTGCAGAATAGCGACTGGATCGGTAAAATCTACTGATCCGCAGGTCAGCAGCACTTGAAAATCGGTACTGGTAACCATCAATGATAGTCATATTCAGTTGCCTATAATTGTAACATTTACTGAACTACCGTGTTGTCCATATACGTACTTGGAAGATCAGTAGATTTAACTTGGTTTTCAGTAAAATGTAAGGTTCTTTTTTCTGCGTGCATCTCAACAAATTTCTTTCACTCTTTTCAGTTTTTCCTCTACGCCACATTCTTTATTTTATTATTATTATTATTATTATAGATTAGCAGTTCGAACTCGAAAG
>CAKNYM010009323.1:0-26637 GCA_932195095.1 Andricus curvator | reverse complement strand
ACAGACTACAGACAGACAGACACCTTCGTAAAAATCGTTTTTTCTGACTCAGGAGGTCTCAAAACGTGGAGATTTGATGAAAACCGACTATGTCAAATTTTACATAAAACCAATACCTTCTCATTAGAATGAGAATGTAAAAAAAACTTTCAACAAAATACATCAATTAATTTTCAACGAAATAGTTGAATTTTAAACCAAGAGGATTATTTTTCTAAAAAAAAATATGGATTTTGAACCAAATAGTTGAATTTTCAAATAACGAAGATAAACTTTCTACAAAAAATGTAACAGTTAAATTTTCAGTAAAAAAATTCATTTTTAACCAAAAAAAAAAACAACAAATTTTCAACAAGATAGTTAAATTTGTTTGAACCAAAGAAATGAATTTTTCACTAAAATTATGATTCTTCAACTATAAAAATGAGTTTTTTAACAAAGTAGTTCAACTTTCGACCAAATAGTTCAGTTTTCTAACAACTTGTGGACCTTGCTACCAAATTATTGAATTGTTTACCATATTGTTAAATTTTCGAGCCGAAAGTATGAATTTCCTACATAACAGTTGAATTATTAACCCGGAAATGTGAATTTTCAAGAACAAAATTAATTTTCTGCCTAAAAAAATAAATTTTTAATTCCACAGGTACATTTTTAACCAAAATAGATTAAATTTCTACAAAAGAAGGATTTTCAGACCAAAAAGTCGAAAGCTCCACAAAATTAGTTGAATTGTTAACCAAAGTAAAATTTTTTAGTCAAGAAGGAAAAAAGATTCAATCAAATTGTAGAATTTTCAAGCCAAAAAGACTTTTATTATGAACTTTCAACCAAAAATAGTTGGATTTTCTTATTGGGTTCTAATAATTCAGTTCACATTTAAGTAAAAACTTAAATTATTATTAAATTTTTATTATTTTATTGTAAATTCAATATTTTTATGAATAGTTATATTTTTGATCGAGAATTCAACTGTTTTGTTAAACATTTGTCTTTTTGGATGAAAAATTCATCTTTGTTGGTAGAAAAGTGATGTTTCTTGGTAAAAAATGAATTTTTGTTGAAAATTCTATTACCTCCTGAAAAATTCGTCTATTTGGCTTGAAAATTCGACTGTTTCGTTAGAAATGCAATCGTTTTTGCTTGCAGTTTCATATTTTTCTATTATAATTTTATTAAAATTTCGACCATTTTATTGAAAACTCAACTATTTGGTTAAAAATTCAGTTTTTTTGTTGAAAATTTGTCTCTTTTGTCCGAAAGTGTAACTACTTATTTATTTAAAAATAACTTATTATTAATAACTTAGCAATTAATAATCTTCCTTGGTTGAGGATTTAAATTTTTTGTTAAATTAATTTTTTTGGGTGATGATTCATCATTTTTGTACGAAATTCATCTATTTGGTTGAAAATTGCACTGTTTATTTGAAAATTCGTTTTCTTTATTGAAAGTTAATTTATTCAACGGAAAATTCAACTATTTTATTTTTGATTGAAAAATTATATTTTTTAGTAGGAACCTCAACTAGTTGGTTGAAAATCCATGTATTCTGCTGGAAATTCATCTTTTTCGGTAAACAATTAATCTTCTTAGTTTAAAATTGATCTTTTTGGTCAAAAATTCATTTATTTGCTTGGAAATTTATGTATTTTGTTGAAAATTTGCCTTTTTTTAGGGAAAGTTTATCTTCTTGTTTGAAAATTAATTTCTTTGGTAAAAATTCATCTATTTTTTTGAGAATTCATCTCTTTAGGTAGAAATTTAATCTTCTTTGGATTAAAATACTACTGTTCAGTTAAAAACTAATAATCTGTTTTAGTTGAGGATATACCTATATGGTTGAATATTTGTTGAATCGGGTCTGAATATTAACTATTCCATTTATTGTTGAAAATTCATATTTTTTGTTTCAAAATTAATGTACTTGTTTAAAAGTTGAACTATATTGTTAAAAACTTTTTTTTTCGGTCGAAAATTCATCATTTTATTTAAATATTCATTTCTGTGTTTGAAGATTTAACTATTTTGTTCAAAATTTTTTATTTTTTTTTTTGAGAATGAATGGCTTTAACTAAAAATTTCACTATTGCATTCTTGGTTGAAAATTTATATTTTTCAATAGAAAATTCAACTATTTGGTTCAGAATTCATGTATTTTGTCGAATAGTCTTGATTTCAGTAAAACATCAATCTTCTTGATTAAAAATTCATGTTTTTGATCAAAATTAATCTATTTTACTGAAAATTAAGCCCTTTTGGTAGAAATTTCATATTGTTTGGTTAAAAATGCAGCTGTTTCTTGGAAAATTAATCATCAGTTTTGGTTGAGTATTTGGCTATTTTATTGAATGTTCGTGTTTTTTGGTTGGAAATGAAACTACTTATTTGAAAATTGAACTTCGCCGTTAAAAACTATATTTTTTGTCGAAAGTTCATCATTTTAGTTTAAAATTCATCTCTGTGTTTAAAAATTTGAGCATTTTGTTAAAATTTTGGTTTCATTAATGGTTCTAACTAACAATTTCATTTTTCCAATTTTGGTTGAAAATGCATCTTTTTGGTTGAAAATTCAACTATTTGGTTGAAAATTTATATAATTTGTTGAAAATTCCTGTTTTTTTTTGTAGAAAATTTATTTTCTTGATTCAAGATTAACGCTTTTGGTAGAAAATCATCTCTTTTTTTTTTAAATAATCTCTTTGGTAAAAATGTCATCTTTTTTGGTTGAAGATTCATCATTTTAGTTGAAGTTCCATCTCGTGTTTGAAAATTGAACTATTTTGTTGAAAATTGAACTATTTTGTTAAAAATTCTTTTTGTCTTTGTTCCAAAATTATATTTTTCAGTAGAAGATTCAACTATTTGGTAGAGAATTTATGTATTTGGTCGAAGATTCGTGTTTTTAGTAGAAAATTAATCCTCTTGGTTGAAAATTCATCTATTTTGTTGAAATTTCAATATTTCAATTTTCTGGTTTTCTAGTTTCTTTTGTAAAGAATCGAAATACAAATACGGCAGTTGAGTGATAAATATTTATTTACTTTACAATGAATTCCAAGTTGTCTGAACATTGCTTGTAAAATTTATTCTAGCAATTGTGACTTTGGTTCTCACCCCCGAATTCAGCAACATAATTTCATCTAATCTTGTAAATGCAAGCCGATAAATTAGACGTATAATGGAATCGAAATTTTCGAGTATATAAGTGTTTCTGTTGACATTAGAAGCCTCTTTTGTGTAAACTTTGAGTTACTTTTTAGCTTAAATTAGTCACTTTTTCAAGTACATTAGTTTGTGGCAGCTCTGAGGATACTATGATCTAAGATTTTCTTCTCGAATTTTCTGTAGTTTGTTCTGTAGTTGTTAAATATTCTCACGGAAAAAATAAACTTTCATTTTGAAAAAAAAACGACGTCAAAACTTAATGAAACAAAATTGAGCCTCAATTCGTTTATTCTAAACAATATGAATATTGAAAGTATTTCAGTTGTTTTCCGGTTTCCACATTGATCATTAGAGAACATAGCTGAGGTTTAAAATGAGTTTGTAGAAAAATGAGCTGAAACAGATTTGAAACCCTCTTCCACGTCATTTTTTTTTTATTTCTATGGATATGTGGAAAATGTTAATTTTTGTCAATTCTGTCCAAAACGTGAAAATGTATAATGAAATGTATAATATATATTATAATGTATAATTTCATTGTCTCATGAAAACTCTTCAAGGAATACGAATACATCATTGATTTTTCATTTCAACTCCCCTGAGTCCCTTTCATGGTGGCCCAAGCGCTACCCCATTCAAAGGCAATAAGGATTTTGCGGAATATTGCCCTCAATTATTACTCTTTTATTTTATTTTTTATAGGTCCTCATGACTGAATAAATTACAAGATTTCATGTGTTTTGTAAGACATTTTTAATTGTTTAAACACTTTTTGTTCCTTTGAACAATTTCATTTCTACAGAATATCGCGAATTAGTGGTACTTTATGAATGTTATGGTCTATTCAATGAACTTGTAGAGCGTATACTTTTATTTCATAATGTTCTTTTTTAGTTTTAAACGATTTATTATTGTTTGAATCCAACTTTTCAACGGGGAAAGCTAGAAAATCGTACTCTTTTGCTAGATTTTTAACGAGCTTCAAAAGATGAGTCTAAATTTTCATTTTTCCAAGTCACTTCTTATTGTTAAAACAATTTTCATTTGATTAAACAATTTATTATTTTATAACGTCGCAAAATAATGGTATTTTCTGAATACTTTTGTCTAATTTATGAATTTGAAGAGTGGACTTTTGTTAATTTGATTATTTATTCCTTAAACTATTTATAATTGTTAAAATACAACTTTTGACTGTAAAAAGCCAAATAAAAATATTTGTTTGCTATTTTTTCAATAAGTTCTACTACTTTCTCCTAGTTCTTAAATTTTTTAATCTACTGCTAATTGTTGAAACAGTTTTTATTTGTTTGAAAAAATTATTATCTTATATTATCGCGAATTAATATTATTTCCTGAATGCTATGGCCTGATTAATAAATGTGAACACCTATTTCTGTACATATTCGTAATTTTTAATTGTTCTTATTTATTAACTTTGCTTTAATAGGTAGAGCTTTGAAAATAATAACGAATATATATTCAGAAATAGGTATTTACATAGAATTCAGGCCATAGAATATAGAAAATACCATAAATTTAGGATATTATAAGATAAAATTAAAAAAAAATGGTTTGAACAATGAGAAGCAACTTTAAAAAGTTAGATTTAGGATAGTTCTGGATGGAGCCAAATAAAATTGAGGGGGAGGGGGCAACAAATTCGAAACTTTTTTTTGGGCTACCAAACTACAACAGAACTGTTATCAAAAGTTACGGGTAAATTACCATAAATTTCTACAAATTTTATAAATATTTTATAAATTTTCATAAATGTTAGAAATTATGGTATAGAGAGAAAAGCATTTAATATAAATCTAGTTGCTGATATTAAATAAAGTGAAAAAATGCCCTCAAGAAGTTTCAATCTTAAATCGAAACAATATGAAGGAAAAAGTAATCACGTTTCGAGAAATAAAGTCAAAAGTAAGTTTTATTTGAAAATACGAAAGTAAAAGAAACTTTTGGTATTGTAGCAAGTTGACAAACAAAGAAAAAAAGTTCCTGGGGATGTATATTTGAATTTATTCGATTTTTCGAGATAATAATTTCATCTTCAAAAACTTGGCGCCTGTCCCTTTAGACATTTTCTCCTTATCATCCATCCACTATTCTGATTTTTCTTTCATATTTTTTTGTGAAATAAAATAAATTATTTTGAGTTAGTAGAATTAAAATTGTTGCAAACCAATTCACCTCAAGTTTTGATTATTATTGTTTTACATTAAGTGTAATTTGGTAAAGTGTACTCTCAAGATTTTGAAAAATGTGATTATTTAACATATATATTAATAATAAACCAAAAACTTTTTTAGAAACTTGTTTTAAATTACTAACATGCTAAATATGAAAATGAAATAAGAAGAAAAGACAAACTAATAGTAAAAACTCATATTATTCCATAGAGCAAATGAATTTTATTTTCTGCTTAATATATTTTGATGTTTAGATAGATTCTACTGCTTTACAATTTTTCAAAATTATTTCTGAATGTTACACTTTATTTAAAAATGATTACGTAGAACAAAACCTTTTGCTTTGTGTACCCTGATAAATTGAATTTTCCGTAAATCGCTTTTTGAACTTCTTGAAGATAATTTTCGAAATGTCTCATTAGTTCAGAAGTATTCCTCTTCTTCATTCCAATAATTCTTTCATTTCCTTTTTCGGCACATAATTTACATGTTGCTGCAAAAAGCGCGATGAGATTTTTCTAAAATGATATTGAGATAACTATATCAAATTTTTTGAAATATTTTCTAAATGATAGGTTTCTTTAAATTCCTTTCGATGGACACTTTGAAGATGACGTTTTAAACCGGGGGTATAGTTGCTTGTCATTTATATATTTTTTCGTTTAAGGAATCGTCTGAACAGCAGAGTTTGCACTTCCCCCATTTTAATTCATTTTCATCCAAAAAGAAATTGAAAAAGTCTTTTAAAGATTTTCCGTTGTGTTTTCTTCGTTTCGAGAGGAAGGTAGATGATTCTTTTTGAAGATCTTGAATATATTATTAATGTTTGTAAAATTAAAGAGCGTAAATAAAACAGAATATTCACATCAGTTTACATCCAGAAAAAGTATTATTTTATTTTTTTAAATACGCACATGAGATAAATAAAGAATTAATTTTATACTTTAATTAAAAAGAGAATACTTGGAAGATCCCTAATGTTAGATGCATGTTGTTTGAATTTTTGTGACGAAATGAGATAAAGCAGACCAAATAAATATTGCAAATCTCGTTTTGCAAATTTCAGGTCTTGTAGCAACCCTGAGTCGTGAAAAGTTTATTTGAAAAGCGAATAACTAGGAAAATATCTATTTCGAGGATCAATTCAGCATTTCTATACTTCCGGGAAAGGGAGAGGGTCTTGAAACTAATAGGAGGGTTCTATTGAAAGAAAAACTTATGTTTACTCGTGCATATTAGGAATAGGAAATTGCTGTTCATGATGTGAAAGCGATACCATTAGCGAATATGTTTTATGTAATTTCTCCATGTTTCCTACATTTGTCAGTGTTTCATTTCAGGAGAGATGATGCTACTAATGGCTCATATTTTGCTTTATCATTTCTTTTAACTCGTCCTCATGAATAAGTTGAATTGAAGGCATGAGATTGAAAACTGAATAAGGGCCAACAAAAAAATTTTTGCAGGATCACTAAAAAAAGTGTTCTGTAAAAGGTTTTAAATATAACATTTCGATAATTTATGGAAGCATGTGTTCCTTATGATCTCTACATTGAAGATGTGAAGAAATCATAAAACTGTGTATTTTCTTTACAATATCACAAAATTATAGCAAGATGTTTTTGGGGCTTATTGAATATTTGCAATATATGTATTCCTTGACATGCCAAAATTTTGCAAAATTTTCGGGCTGGAATTTTAGAATTCATTAAAATATGAGAATATGAACTGGATAAGGACTAAAAATAAAATTATTTCTATACTGCGCGATGGAAAATTTAGTCAAAATTATATAAGTATGTGGCCACTATGTACAATTTTTCAGGGAGGTGAAAATTTTTTTCAATGTTCTGTGTTTGAGGGCGAAAAACCCAAATGGTTATTGTCCAGTTGTCATTCTCATAATTTTAAAATTAATTTTTTTGAGTAAAAATAAATGATTATCACATATTCCTAAGGGGCTGTCAACAAAATAGTTCAATTTTCAACCAAAAACGATTGATTTTTCACCGAAAAAGATAAATTTTCAACAAGAGAGTTAAGTTTTCAAACAAAAATGGAATCGTTACATTTTCAGTTTAAAAAATTAATTATCAACCAATTGAATTCAAACAAAAAAGATGAATAGCTGAATCCTCAACCAAACATATTAATTCTCAAAAACAGAAATTAGTTTTCTACTAAAGAAGACGAATTTTCAACACAAAGCAAGAATTTTCTACCAAACAGTTGAATTTTTAACTTATAAATGATACATTTCTAACCGGAAATGGAATAGTAAAATTTCCGGATGAAATATTAATTTTTATCCAAAACAAAACGAATTTTTAACAAAACAGATGAACTTTCAACCAAAGAGGTGCATTTCAAAAAGACAATGAATTTTTAACAAAGTAGTTCAACTTTCAACCAAGTAGTTGAATTTTCAACAACAAAAAAATGAATTTTTTACTTAATTGTTATATTTTCAACAAAAAAGATAAATTTTCCACTAAGAAGATAATTGTTCTACCAAAAAAAAAACTAATTTTTAACCAAATACATGAGTATTCAACAACATTATTAAATTTTGAGGAAAAAAGAGGAATTAACCACAAAATAGCTCAATTTTTAACCCAAAAATATTATTTGAACAAAAAATTAATTTTCTACAAAATAGTTCAATTTTTAAATAAATAGTCTAATTTTTAATCAAATAGTTGAATATTCTACCAAAATAGTTCAATTTTCTACCAAATTGTTTAATTTTTTAACGAATTCTTGAATTTCCAAGCCAAAAAGACGAATTTTCCAGAAAACTGTTAAATTTTTAACCCGAAAGTATCAATTATCAACAAAAGAGTTAATTTACAACCAAATGGTTAAATTGCCTACTAAAATAATTAATCTTCGATCAAAAATGTTAATTTTATACAAACTAATAGTTGATAGTTCAACCGAAAAATATTTTAATGTAAAATAAAAAACAGATGAAGTAATCCAGCCAAAAGGGTTGCATTTTGGAACAAGAAAATTAATTTTCTACTAAAAAAGATAAACTTTCAAAAAATACAGGAATTTTCAACTGAAAAATATCAATTTTCAATTGAAAATATTAATTTTCAACAAAAAATGGAATATTTAAATTTTCAGTCAAAGAAATTCATTTTTAGCAACAGGAAAAGGAACGAATTTACAACAAAAGTTCAGCATTCTACCAAAATAGTTGAACTTTCAAACCAAAAATATAAATTTCTAACAAAAGAGTTAATTTACAACTATATAGTTGAATTTTCACTATTTTTTTTAATGAATCGTCGATGAAAAAAAAATTAATTTTTCACTAAGTGGTTCAACTTTAAACTAAGTAGTTGAATTTTCAACCAAAAAACATTTTAATACATATAACATTAAAAATAGTTGAATTAAACCAGCCAAAAAGGTTTAATTTTCTAACAAAAAGATTATTTTCTATAAGACAGATGAATTTTTAATAAAATACATGCATATTTACCCAAATAATTGAATTTTTAACTAGAAAAGATCAATTTTCAATTAAAAGTATCATTTTTTAACTAAGAATAGAATAGCTAAATTTTAAGTTAAAGAAGTTCATTTTTAGTCAAAAAAATAAAAAGAATTTTAAAAACGTTGTTAAATTTTTAACCAGAGATAAAATTTCAGCTAAAATAATTAATCTTTACCAACAAAAAGTTGATTTTCAACAAAAGTTCAGCATTTAACCAAATAGTTGAATTTTCGACAGAAAAGATGTTTTTTTTTAATCATGAAGATTAATTTTTCACCAAAAAAGACGAATTTTCAACCAAATAGTTTAAATTTTCAAATAAAAAAAGGGAATTTTCAAGAAATTAGTTAAATTTTCAACCAAAGAGATGAATCTTCAATCAAAAAAATTAGCTTTTGAAAAACTAGTTCAACTTTCAACCATGTAGTTACATTTTCAACAAAATAATTGAATTTTCAATCAAATAATAAAATTCTTAACCAAGCGAGATGAATTCCGAACGAAAACTATAATAGTAGACTTTTCAACCAAAAAGAATGAACTATTAACCAAAAATAGTTGGATTTTCTAATTGGATTCTATTATTGATTCAGTTCGCATTTAAGCAAAATAATGAAAAAATGGGGAAAAAGGGGAAGTTTATTTTAATAGGGGGAAAGAGTAATTTTCTAAAAAAGGGTGAAGCGACTTATAGAGGAAAGAGTTTGAAGTCTGAAATATGAAAGTGATCTTCTGATTTATGAAGTTATCATGGAACTGTACCGTGGCAGGGCCATCTTCCGCAAAATTCAATTTTTTTTCAAAATTAATTTTTCAAACTGAAAATTTGACGATTCCATTTTTGGTTCAAAAAATATCTTTTTTAGTTGAAGGTTCCACTATTTGGTTAAAAATTCATCTTTTTTGATTGAAAATTCATATTTTTGGTTAAAAAATAAACTTTTTAATGAACATTTAACTATTTGGTTGAAAATTAATTTTTTTGCTGAAAAATCACATTTTCGGGTTGAAAATGTATCTGTTTTGTAGATAATTCATCCTTTGGCTTCAAAATTTAACAATTTTGTTGAAAACTCATCTTTTAAGATGAAGATTCACCTATATATTTGTTTGGAAATTCGTCTGTTTTTTCTTAAATTCAACAAGTTGGAAATTTTTTGTTTCAAAATTAATTTTTTTTAACTGGAAGTTTGACAATTCCATTTTTGGTTCAAAAAATAACTTTTTTAGTTGAAAATTCCACTGTTTGGTTTAAAATTCATCTTTCTTGATTAAAAATTTCATATTTTTATTAAAAATCCTACTATTTAGTTAAAAATAAATTTTCTTCATTAAAATTTAATCATTTGGTAGAAAATTAATTGTTTTGTCAACAAATCATATTTTCAGGTTGAAAATTTAACTGTTTGGAAGATAATTCGTCTTTTTGGCTTCAAAATTTAACAATTTTGTTAAAAATTGATGTATTTTGTTGAAAATTCGTCTGTTTTGTAGAATATTCATCTTGTTTCTTAAAAATTTATCTTTAAGGATGAGAATACAACTATTTAGTGTAAAATTCGTCTGTTTTGATTAAATTCAACTGGTTGGAAACTTTTTTCATTTTCAAAGTGAATTTTTTTGAACTTAAAGTTTAACAATTACATTTTTGGTTGAAAAATATCGTTTGCAGTTGAAAATTTCACAATTTGGTTTAAAATTCATCTTTCTTGATTTAAATTCATATTTTTGGTTCAAGATTCAACTATTTTGTTACAAAATAAACCTTTTTTATGAAAATTTAACTATTTGATAGAAAATTAACTTTGTTGTTGAATAATTTCACTGTACCGTTGCGAGGTATTTTTTCGAAAATAATTCGTAAACTTTGTTCCAATTTATCATCAGGAAACGTACTAAATGTTATTTAAGTTCGCAACGTTACTTCCACTGACCCATTTCCCCCAACCCCTAAATCTGAAATTGTTAAAAACAGAATTTCGAAAAATTGATCCTTATCCAGTTGTCATTCTCATGTCTTTAATTATATCATGTATTATATTCCACACGCAATAAAATTACATACAAAGGGAAGAGGCTATAATACCCTGGTAACTTGAAGCTTCTTATTTTAATAAAATTATCTGAGATCAAAGGCCCACTTTCAAGGAAGGTCGATGAGATGAGAGAAGACTATGCCATTCCACGTTGGAAGGTGACACGATGCTTGTTTTGACCCACATTTTTCCAGAGGTAATAAAAAAGTGGCGGATCATTTATGCTAAAAGTGAAACTGCATTTACACGTGACGCGGCTTGTCGGCTTTGAAGTGCCCACGTCACGTAAACTCTCGGTGGCATCTTGAATTCCCATCAGGTTCTCTTCAGTAAGTGACCCAGAGTTTACAGATCAGCCTCTGTGAAAATATACAGAAGTTACTTGAAGTGAATATCTATTTCCGAGTGGCTCGATTGGTCTCAAGTATAATGACCCTGCGCTTTATTAACTCGCTGCACTTCATAAGAACCTCATTTTGTCAACAATCCTTAGTTTTTCTACAGCACAATAAACCCCGGGGGATCAAAACTTTGCGTATCATTCTGATTATCAAATTCAGATCAAAATGATCCACTTTTGCGGATTAAAAATGCATTTTTTACAACTTCATCCATATCCTTTTTTCGGTAAATGATTTCAAACAATTATTTTCGTAGGACTGGTTTAATGAATGAATATCCATTAGTGGCTTCTACCAGTATATGCGTGTATTTATTGATCTGGTTTAACGACGCGCTTTAATACGTATCTGTATCCTCTTCAGGTTATTATTCTGCTAGATGTATAGTAACTTTTGTAGTTATTCATGATGTTTGTTTAAAGCCAATTAAATTATTTTGAGGAAAATTATTTTTAAGAATTATTTTGGTTAGACTAGTTAAATGAATGAATATCCATCAGCTTCTACAACTATATGCTTTTATTTGTGGATGTTTAACGATGCATTCCGATACAGATCTGTATCCTCTTGAAGTTATTGTTCACAAAATATTGTTGAGGAGTTTTCGGAATCCAAAGCAAGACTATTTTTATTATTTGACGATGGTAGATATGTAGAAATCGTATCTTCGAGTATTTTGTAGAAACATTTGCAGCTATTCATAATGTTGTTTGTTTAAGACCAGTTGAATTGTTTTAAGGAAAATTATATCAAAAATTATTTTGGTTTGTCTGATTAAATGAATAAAATACACATTATAGTGACTTCTACCAGTATATGCGTTTATTTGTTGATGATGTTTAACGATGCTTTTCGATACAGATCTGTATCCTCTTCAAGTCGTTGTTCACAAAAGATTGTTGAGCAGTTTTCGGAATACAAAGTAAGGTTTTTCTATTCCTTGACGATACTAGATGTGTAGAAATCGTAGTCTTCTTCAAGTATTTTTTATAAACCTGTGCAGTTATTCACAATGTTGTTTGTTTAAAACCAATTGAATTAATTTAGGCAAAATTATTTCAACAAATTAGTTTGGTTAGACTAGTTAAATAACTAAATATCGATCAGTGGCTTCTACCACTATATGCTTTTATTTGCTGATGTTGTTTAACGACGCTTTTCGATACAGATCTGTATCCTCTTGAGTTTTTGTTCACAAAAAATTCTTGAGGAGTTTTCGGAATATAAAGCAAGACCTGTCTGTTATTTGACGGAGCTAGATATGTAGAAATAATAGTCTCCTTCAAGTATTTTTATAAACCTTTGCACAATGTTGTTTGTTTCAAGCCAATTGAATTAATTTAAGCAACATTATTTCAAACAATTATTTTGGTTAGACTAGTTAAATAAATAAATATTCATCAGTAGCTTCTACCACTATATCTTTTTATTTGTTAATGTTGTTTAACGGCGCTTTTCGATGTAGATCTGTATCATCTTGAAGTTATTGTTCACAAAAGATTGTTGAGGAGTTTTCGGAATGCAAAGCAAGACTTTTCTGTTATTTGACGATGTTAGATATGTAGAAATCGTAGTCTTCTTTAAGTCTTTTGTAGAAACCTTTCATGATGTTTGTTTAAAGCCAATTCAATTATTTTGATTAGACTGGTTAAATTCTTAAATATCTAGTAAAAAGAAAGACTTTTGTATTCTTTGGTGATGCTAGATGTGTAAAAATCGTTATCATCTTCAAGTCTTTTGTAAATTTGCAGCTGTTCATAATGTTGTTTGTTTGAAGACAATTAAATTATTTTAAGGAAAATTATTTCAAAAAATTATTTTGGTTAGACTGGTTGAATAAAAAAAAAATCCATTAGTCCCTCCTACCAGTATATGCGTTTATTTGTTGATCTTGTTTAACGACGCGCTTCGATACAGATCTGTATCCTCTTCAAGTTATTATTCACAACAGATTTTTGTGGAGTTTTCGGAATACAAAGTAAGGCTTTTTCTATTCCTTGAAAATGCTGGATGTGTAGAAATCGTTGTCTTCTTCAAGTATTTTTTATAAACCTTTGCAGTTATTCACAATGTTGTTTGTTTAAAGCCACATAAATTAATTTAAGCAAAATTATTTCAAACAAATATTTTGGTTAGACTTGTTAAATGAATAAATATCCATCAGTGAATTCTACCACTATATGCTTCTATTTGTTGATGTTGTTTAACGACGCTTTTCGATACAGATCTATATCATCTTGAAGTTATTGTGCACAAAAGATTGTTGAGGAGTTTTCGGAATGCAAAGCAAGACATGTCTGTTATTTGAAGATCCTAGATATGTAGAAATCGTAATCTTCAGGTCTTTTGTAGAAACATTTGCAGCTATGCATTATTTTGTTCGTTTAACACCAATTAAAATGTTTTGAGGAAAATTATATCAAAAATTATTTTGGTTAGTCTGGTTAAATGAATAAATACACATTATAGTGGCTTCTACCAGTATATGCGGTTATTGGTTGATGATGTTTATCGACGCTTTTTGATAGAGATCTGTATCTTCTTCAAGTTATTGTTCACAAAATATTGTTGAGGAGTTTTCGGAATACAAAGTAAGGATTTTTGTATTCCTTGACGATGCTAGATGTGTAGAAATCGTAGTCTTCTTCGAGTATTTTTTATAAACCTTTGCAGTTATTCACAATGTTATTTGTTTAAAGCCAATTAAATTAATTTAAGAAAACTTATTTCAAAAAATTATTTTGCTTAGACTAGTAAAATAAATAAATATCCATCAGTGACTTCTACCACTATATGCTTTTATTTGTTAATGTTTACCGACGCTTTTCGATACAGATATCCTCTATAAGTTATTGTTCACAGCAGATTTTTGTGGAGTTTTCGGAATACAAAGTAAGGCTTTTTCAATTTCCTTGACGAAGCTAGATGTGTAGAAATCGTAGTCTTCTTCAAGTATTTTTTATAAAACTTTGCAGTTATTCACAATGTTGTTTGTTTAAAGCCACATAAATTAATTTAAGCAAAATTATTTCAAACAAATATTTTGGTTAGACTTGTTAAATGAATAAATATCCATCAGGAACTTCTACTACTATATGCTTTTATTTGTTGATGTTGTTTAACGACGCTTTTCGATACAGGTCTGTATCCTCTCCAAGTTATTGTTCACAGCAGATTTTTGTGGAGTTTTCGGAATACAAAGTAACGCTTTTTCTATTCCTTGATGATGCTAGATGTGCAGAAATCGTAGTCTTCTGCGAGTATTTTTTATAAACCTTTGCAGTTATTCATAATGTTATTTGTTTAAAGCCAATTAAATTATTTTGAGGAAAATTATATCAAAAATTATTTTGGTTAGACTAGTTAAATAAATAAATATCCATCAGGGGCTTCTACCACTATATGCTTTTATTTGTTGAAGTTGTTTAATGAAGCTTTTCGATAAAGATCTGTATCATCTTGAAGTTATTGTTCACAAAAGATTTTTGAGAAGTTTTCGGAATGCAAAGCAAGACTTTATTTATTATTTGAGGATGCTAGATATGTAGAAATCGTATCTTCAATTCTTTTGTAGAAACACTTGCAGCTATTCATAATGTTGTTTGTTCAAAACCAATTAAATTGTTTTAAGGAAAATTATATCAAAAATTATTTTGGTTAGTCTGGTTAAATGAATAAATACGCATTAGTGGCTTCTACCAGTATATGCTTGTATTTGTTGATGTTGTTTAACGACGCTTTGCGATACAGATCTGTATCCTCTTGAAGTTATTGTTCACAACAGATTTTTGAAGAATTTTCTAAATAAAAAGCAAAGCTATTCTTCAAGTCTTTTGTAGTAACTTTTGCAGATATTCATGATGTTGATTGTTTAAAGTCAATTAAATACTTTTTATGACAATTACTTTGGTTAGACTGGTTAAATAAATAAATATTCATCCGTGACCTCTACCCGTATGTACGTTTATTTGTTGATGTTTGACAAAGCGTGTCAATCCAGATTGGGTATCATCTTCAATTTATTATTAACAAAAGATTGTTGAAGGGTTTTCGGAATAAAAGCAAGAATTTTATATTCTTTCACGATGCTCGATGTGTAGAAAGCATCGTCTTCTTCAAGTCTTTTGTAGAAAACTTTTGCAGCTATTCATGATGTTTGTTTAAAGCCAATGAAATGATGTTGGTTAAACTGGTTAAATGCTTAAATATCTAATAAAAAGAAAGACTTTTCTATTATTTGACGATCCTAGATGTGTAAAAATCGTTATCTTCTTCAAGTCTTTTGTACCTTTGCAGCTATTCATAATGTTGTTTGTTTGAAACCAATTAAATTATTTTAAGGAAAATTATTTCAAAAAATTATTTTGGTTAGACTGGTTAAATGAAAAAAAAATCCATTAGTCGCTTCTACCAGTATATGTGTTTATTTGTTGATCTTGTTTAAGGACACGCTTCGATACAGATCTGTATCCTCTTCAGGTTATTATTCACAAAAAATTTTGAAAGGTGTTTTGGGAATGAAAAGCAAGGAATTTCCATTCTTTGACGATGCTCGATGTGTAGAAATCGTAGTTTTCTTCGAGTCTTTTGTAGAAACCTTTGCAGCTATTCGTGAGATTCGTTTAAAGCCAATTAAATTATTTTGATTAGACTGGTTAAATGAATATATATCCAATAGAAATCAAGAATTTCTTATTATTTGACTATGCTAGATGTTTATAAATCGTAATTTCGTCCAAGTCTTTTGTAGAAACCTTTGCAGTTAATCACAATCTTGTTAGTTTAGAACCAATTTCATTATTTTCAGGAAAATGTTATCTGTTTATGGAAAATTTTATATGCCTGCAGTTCTAGAAACTGACATGTTCCGAATATCAAATAAGCAAATCATCTGTTACAAAATTACAAGTTTTGTCGGTTGTAAAATTGTAATCCTCAGCAGATATCAACTGTTTCATCCCAACCTAAATGGGAGAATCTGCCGGTGGGGTCCATAATTTATAGATGTCGGTGTATTATGGGCAATCAAATTTAAAAAAGAAAACTTTTGTAATTTTGGCTCTGGTAAATGTTAAAGCTATAAATATCTATTATAATTTTCTTTGAGAGAAATTCAGTATATTTATCAAGACTCACACTTCTTGAGTCCACCCTGAATTGTCTTCAACCCCCGTCGAAAACCTCAGCAATAAACTCAGCCAACTCAAGACGAAATATTTTTACTCGGGAAAGGAAGCACAGTGAATAAGAAGAAGCCCTTCAAGAACCCTTCACAGATTGAAAGTTTGTCCCTGTTTTTATTCCTTTTTTAGGCTGCTTTTGCCGAGGATGATGTGAAAGAAGCAAAGAAAAGGAAACGATATTATGTAGCTAATGTTGGTAGCGAGTATTGGCAAAAGAACGTTTTTCAATGAGAGAACTCGCTCGAAACTTCTACCCTATGCTTTGTGCAGTACTCGTTTCTTCGCTCATAAACTCTCGCATTTCTTAAGAAAGTTCAAATTTCTACCAAGCAAGTTACTTCTGGGTTCTTGGACGTGTATCAAATGGAAGGCAAATCTGAATGAAGATAATTCAACATGCCAGTTGAGAAAATAATTGATATTGTGTAATCGAAAATACAATTTATATTCTTATATATATGAGCGGTTGGTTGCAATAACAGCCTACTTCCATTCATCATATTCCAACAGATCATGGAATTCCGGAATGTCAAGGACAACGTATTATGTATAGTTGAATCAAGAATTTAGTTAGCTACAAAATTTTACTGATGATTTTGAAGAACGATGCTTTGTTTATCAATTATTAGAAAAAAAGTAAAGTGGTGGAAAATCTGTCGAGCGAAAAATCGTGGGACTAAGCCGACAACCCCCTGAGGCTAAGTCGACACTTGACTATAATGTTTGAAGAAAGAAAAGGACATACATTTTTACTTTTTATTATTTTCATCAAATCTTCACGTTTTGAGACCCAATGAGTCAGAAAAAACGATTTTTGCAAAGGTGTCTGTCTGAATGTATGTCTGTATATCTGTCTGTATTCTGTTGGCACGATGACGTACTCTGTGTCGACTCAGCCCCACGCGTCAATTGTGTATATTGGTATCCCAAAAACATTGAAAATCATCGGAAAATCAAAAAACTGTTGACCTTCGAAAACACTTTTTATGTCGTAAAATGTGCCATGCCATGCAGAATTCCAAGAAACTCTGCCGATAAAGCTAGGGCATTAAAACCCACTTTTATTAAAAAAAAAAAAAAAAAAAAAAAGATCACGCGGTTCATATTTTTCTTTAAAAAAGCAACTTTTGACTTAGCCCCACTCTCCTCTGAGGCGTTTTTATGAAATTTGCACTGCCACCACCCCCCCTCCGACACACACACACAATCTTCCTAATATTTTATAAACTTGAAGAACGAAACCGTGGTACCTTAATGAAATCAGATTTAGAAATGAAAATGTTTCTTACGAATCGTACAAAGTAATAATTTTTTTATTTTATAATTCTTTTGGTTGAGAATTCACGTTATGATTTAAATTTTATATATATTTTTTTTAATTTAGCAATTTCGTTACAAAGTCATATTTTTATCCTAAAATTCAACTGTTTTATAGAAAATTTGTCTTTCTGTCATGAAAATTCAACATTTTGGATAAAATTTTGTTTCTTTACTGACTACAAAAATTTTCTTATTTGAAAATTCTTTTTTTTTGGTTGAAACATCAACTATTACATTTTTTGTTGAGAATTCATCCTTTTGGGTTAAAAATGCAACAACTTAGCCTTAAGTGGAACTACTTTGTTAAAAAATTAATTTTTTTTTTGGTTAGCAATTAATTTTTTGAACTGAAAATTTAACTGCTTCATGTTTGGCAAGAAATTAATCTTCTTAGTTAAAAATTTAGCTTTTTGGTTGAAAATTATTTTCTTTGATGGAAAATTGAACTATTTTTTGAAAATTTGTTTCTTGGGTAAATATAATTTTTTAAACTGAAAATTCACCTATTCTATTTTTAGTTAAACATCCATCTTTTTTGATAAATGTTCAACTATTTGGTTGAAAATTCATATATTTTGTTGAATATTCATATTTTTTTGGTAGAAAATTAATCTTTTTGGTTGAAAATTCATTTATTTTGTGGAAAATTCGTCATTTTGTATAAAAGTAGTAATATACTTAGTTTAAACTTCATTTTATTGGTTAAAAATTCACTTATTCGTTTCTTTGGTTTAAAATTTTAGTATTTTGTTGAAACCTCCTTTTTTTCTTTTTTAATTTTTTTTTAATAAAACTTTAACTGTTTTATTTTTGGTTGAAAATGTATCTTTTTTAGTTGAAAATTTATGTATTTTGTTGAAGATTTGTCGCTTTTGGTGGAAAATTGATCTTTTTGGACGATTTTCTTTTATTATTATTTTTTTTTTGGTTCAACTATTTTCGATTTCAAATCAAACTCTTTTTTGGTTGAAATATTAAATATTAAATTTGTCTTTGGGTATTCATGTTTTTTGCGTAAAAAATTTGTTTGGTTCAAATATTTTTTCTTTCTTCACTGAAAGTTTGTCTTGCCTGAAATTTCAACTATTTTCGCATAAATTTAATTCTTTTTTGTTGAAAATGCAACTTTTCGGTTAAAAATCAATCTGTTTTGGTTAAGGATTCAAACTTTTTCTTTTAATTCCTATTTTTGGTTGTAAAAATGTAACTACTTAGCTGAAAGTGAAAAATTTATCTTCTTTAGTTGAAAACTCTACTATTTGGTTGAAAATTCAACTATTTGGTTGAAGATTTATGTATTTTGTTGAAAATTTAACATTTTTTTGGTATGAAATTAATTTTCTTGGTTGAAAATAATTTTTTCTTTGGTTGAAAAATATACTATTCTGTTAAAAATTCGTTTTTAATTGTAAATTAATTATTTAATCTGAAAATCTCACTATTTTATTTTTGTTAAAAATGCATCTTTTTTGTTCAAAATTGAACTATTTGTTCGAAAGTTCATGTATTTTGTTAAAAAATCATCTTTTTCGGTAGAAAATCAACCTTTGTTTAAAAATTTGATGCGTTTTGCTGAAAATTGGCCTCTTTTGTAAAAAGGTAGTAGTATCATTAGCGCAAACTCCACTCTTATGATTAAAAATTAATTTCTTTGGCTGAAAATTGCACTACTTTTTTTGACAATTCGTTTTTTTAATATAGTTTTTTTTAAATATAAATTTCACTATTGTCTTTTTGGTTCAAAATCTATTATTTCAGTTAAAAATGCATTTTTTTGGGTAAAAATTTATCGTTTTTGGTAGAAAATTTACCTTTTTGGATGAAAATTAAACTGTTTGGTTAAAAATTCATTTCTTCGGTTGAAGATGTAACTATTTTATTGTGAATTCATTATTTTTGTTTAAAAATTCGTCTTTCTGGTAGAAAATTTAACTATTTTGTTAAAAATTAGTTTTTTGGTTCAAATTTAATTTTTTTAACTTAAAATTCATCTTTTCATTTGAAAGTTCTTGTATTTTGTTAAAAATTTGTCTTCTCTAGTGAAAAATTAATCTTCTTGGTTTAAAATTAATCTTTTTGGTTAAAAAATCAACCATTTGGTTAAAAAATCATCCATTTGGTTAGAAATTAATCTATTTGGTTAAAAATTCAGCACCCCTAAGTTATAATATACGTAATAAGTCATGAAGTTATGTGCAAAAAAAATGAAAAACAAGTGACTTATGAAAATACAATAAATCTCCTTCGGTGACGATGGATGAATATTATTTTTAAGTAATTGCCAAAGGTATCTAAAAAAATGCTGATTTTCAATCACTGCAAATCAATAACCATGAACGAAAAGGTCGTGATATTCCAATCAGATCCCACCCATTTTAGATCACCCTTAGGGTGTGGCAAATGGAGACTATGCTAACCGGATAAGAAACTAAGGGAACTTCCGTTTCGATAAATTGATTATTACGTGAGTGGAAATGAAATATAATGCACATACCTGCATGATTGAATTAAATAATGCAGCGCTGCATAGTGAAAAAGAGAGTGAAGTTTTTTATTCAAATAACAAATTTACCCTTCGATTTTAAACCAATTTGAATTTTTTTTAAGTAGAACATTAAAATCTCGTCTCGTCTCGATTAAACGAGATTATCGCAGTACGAGCGAGAACGATCGAGAACTGAATCATATACAATTATTTTGATATTTTAGTTATGGAAGAACAATATTGTTGAAAATCATCCGAAAACAGCAGGAGTGAAAATCACATCTCTCGAAATCTTAAATATACAGGATTTACCAAATTATTTACAATCTGATTATTAAAGATGTTTTAAAGTGAAATTGCTCTAGTTTAGATGAGAATGTTACTAAAAAGATATAAAACATTATTTCTTCCTAATTTAGCTTTAGGAACTTGATAAATAAAAAAATAAAATAAAAAAACACCTCCAAGAGTCGACAATGGATTTTTTGTTGAGCTCTTGCGCATCCCATTACTGAAAATTTATAAAATGTCAAATTAAAAAATAAATTCTTAGACCAAATATTTTTAAAGTTTTGAAACCTCTAGTAGTCTACGTGGAAACCTATGTGTCAATTATTAGGGATTCTTTCAGCTTTTTCAATTTGAATTGAAGATGAAAAACTTCCCAAATTACATACACTGAATTAGAAAAATAAACATGATTTTTAATATATATATATAATAATTTATTAATCATCATAATTTGTATACATCATTAAAATACTTAAATATACAAATCACATTTTCTCTCGCATTGTTGACTAAATGTTTTTCTGAATCTTATTTAATACCTGAAATTAGACCTAATATAATACTTTTTTTTTACAGTGTTGACTATTATATTCAACTGTTTTTAATTTAAAATTATAAAATATTTTTTGGCAGACGTGTCAACTATTACATTTTTTACTGAAAAATCATCTTTTCGGACTGGAAATTCAACTCCTAGGTTGAAAGTTGAACTACTTTCTTAAAAATTCAATTTTCTTTTTTGGTTGGTGATTTATAATTTTAGTTGAAAATTGATCTCTTGGGCTGAAAGTTTAAACTACTTTGTTAAAAATTCACTTTGTGGGTGAAAATTGAATTTTTTTAATGAAAATTTAACTATTCTATTTTTTGATAAAAATTGATTTTTTTAGTTTCACTTAAATATTTGTTTGAAAATTGTTGTAATTCATTGAAAATTTGTCTTTTTTGGTAGAAATTTATTCTTCTTGGTGGAAAATTCATCTTTCTGGATGAAAATTCAATTATTTGATTCAAAATGTAATAATTGCGTTAAAAATTTCACAATTTTGGGAAAAAGTCATCCTTTTTGAAAATCATTCTTAGAAATTTAAGAATTTGACTGACATTATTTTTCTTTCTTGACTAAAATTTGTTGTTGTTGAAAATTCAACTATTGTGTCGAAAATTCGTCTTTCTCGTTTGAAAATTCATCTGTTCTTTCAGAAATGTTATCATTTTTGGTTAAAAATCAAACTGTCCGGTTGAAAATTAATCTTTTTCGGTTAATAATTAACATTTTTGTTAAAAATTCACATTTTCAGAGTTTAGGTAAAAATTTATTTCCTTGCTTTAAAATTTAACTATCCAGTTGAAAGTTCGTTTATTTTTTCGTTAAAAATTAATTCATTCAACATAAAATTTAACTATTTCGATCTTAGTTGAAATTGTACCTTTTTGAATGGAAAATTCAACAATTTAGTTAAAAATTCATATATTTTGTTAAAAATTCGTTTTCTTCTGGTAGAAAATTGATCCTCTTTTGAAAATTTAATTATATGATTTAAAAATGATGTATTTGGTTCAAAATTCGTCTTTTTTGTTTAAATTTCACTGTGTTTTATTTGAAACTAGAATCGTTTTCGGTTGCAATATGAACTATTAAATTTTTTTAAAGAAAATTCATCTTTTCCGATTAAAAATTACGCTCCTTGATTGAAAGTTACTTATTGGCAGTTTGTTCAGGTATAAATACTGATTTTAAAATCACGGATATTAAGTTGTAAATATTGAGTTATAGTTTTAAATGAGAGTTAAGAATAACGCTAACCTGTTCAAATTTGTTGAATTTGTACATTTTTTCTTAGATAATTCGATATTTCTGACTGTTTCACGTGAAATGATTTTTATGCAATTTATTAATTGAATTGAATGGAAACTACTGTGATGGATTATTCTGTGAATTTTATTCTTCAGCCACTGTCTTTTCATCGGCTTGATTTTCTGAATTCTTGATAGACATGTTCGACAGCCAACGACAATATTTCTTGTAAATCTCGAAAATCGATATAGATATGCTAATCAAGACCTAATTATCTCGAGATTAAATTGCAATTTTTAATAATGGTTAGCATAGATAAATTCGTCTTTTTATAATGAATTCAACGATATAAAAAAATATTTTTGATATGTAAACATCTTAGACCTCGATATGGGGAGTCGCGCCTGAGTCGAGTGAAACCCGAGGTGAAACCACGACTCGAAAGTGTAACGCAGGCCTCCGACACAAGCGTTGTGTCGCGTGTCAGAGACTTAAGGAGCTCTCTCTCTCTCCCTCTCTCTCTCTCCAAGTTTTAATTTTGACTACCCACCCGCCCTTTCAAACCATTGTTATTGGGCTTGGAAAATGATCCAAAAACTGCAAAATAGCATTTTTCTATTGAATTCATACTAAAAACGGTATTATTTGGATTTTTTTGACAAGAATGATTTTTAATTGATAAGGGAAAAGTTTCCAAGTATTTTGTAAAAAAATTTTAATTATTCTAACAATTATTATTTGTTTAAGGATTATATTTTTCTTAAAATCGTGGAAAATTATTGTTTTCGGTATATAAGTGATATATTTTATGAATGGTAAGAATGTTCTGTTTTTTACATAATTGGTCATTATTTAAAAAATTTCCATTTGTTTGAACAATCTTCCTCCCGAGGGAAACAATTTCCATTTGTTTAAACAAATGGAAATTGTTTAAATAATGACCAATTATGTAAAAAACAGAACATTCTTACCATCCATAAAATCTATCACTTATATCCCGAAAACAATAATTTTCCACGACTTCCAGAGAAAAATATATTTTTTAAATGAATAATAATTGTTTAAAAAATTGTAAATCATTTACAAACAGGAGGAAAATATGCTGTGTCTAATTTGAAAAAAAAAGAAACAATTTTCAATATTTCTCCTATAATTTTTTAGTACTTACATGTGTAATAATAATGATAAGTGTCATAATAATGAATTTTTCATAATGAAATTTCAATTTTTATTATTCTTCTTCATGAAATATAATTAGCCTAATTCTAAATGTAGATGCGTAATATAAGTCCGTATCGGTATTTTATAAACAAAGCTTGACTAAGCAGACCTGGAAGAGACTGCTTTTTAAGATCTAAAATAGTTTGAACAATCAATTAAGAAATTTGTAAGTGCTCAAAATTATATCATTTTCAAACAATTTTAACTTAAAAACAGTACAATTTAGTGATTATAAGTTGTTTCTTGAAAAATCTAAATTGAAAAATGTCATTAACAAATTAAAAATTTTAAAAAATGTAACAATGCAACTTTTAAAGTTTACATTCAGCACCCTGAAATTCGAACGATTCAAGGTTTATTTTATTTTAAATAATTCAATTTTATTTAGTTCATTTTTGAATATTTGATTCATAATTTCTTATTTGAAATAAACAGTAAAATATTGTTAAATATTGAAACAAAAATGTTTTAATTAAAAATTTTCAAACTGTATGCTTAAAAAATGGAGTATTTTAGCATGCAATAATATTTGAATAGAATTTGAAATTGAATAAAAACATTTAATTATGAATATATTAATTTAAATGTTTTTGAAAATTGAAAAAAGATTTTGAAGTTCCAATCGGATGCATACATTTCATTAATTACTAAGGCTTTCGAATTGAAATAGTTCAATTTTTAACGTAAAGATCTATACATTATTTAATTATGAACAGATTCAGAATCGTCTTATAAAATCAATTTTATTATTATTCTATTGTTAAGAGTCGAACTATAATTCAATTTTGAAATTAAATACTCAATTTATATTTACAGTTTATCAACATAACATTTCTCTTGTTTTCTTTTTTTGTCAAAGATAACCCGTGTCCCCGAGCCTTTGAAATTAACATGGGGGTTTAAATGGGAAAAGCTTGATTTTCAAAAAAATTTAAAAAAGATCTACTTGTAATAAACTTTTTGTGAATTAAAGTATTAAAAAAGTATTAAAATCATTCTTTGAACATACGATAAGATGTTCAAAGAATAATTTCCACTCAGCAAGTTTTAATTTTGACTCCCCACCCCCCTTTCAAGCCATTGTTATTGTGCTTGGAAAGTGACCAAAAAACTGTCAAATAGCAGTTTTCTATTAAATTCATACTAAAAACGGTATTCTTTGGATTTTTTTAACAAGAATTATTTTAATTGATAAGGGACGAGTTTCCAAGTATTTTGTAAATAATTTTTAATTACTCAAACAATTATTATTTGTTTAAGAATGATATTTTTCTTGAAATCGTGGAAAATTATTGTTTTCGGGATATAAGTGATAGATTTTATGTATGGTAAGAATGTTTTGTTTTTTACATAATTGGTCATTATTGAAACAATTTCCATTTGTTTAAACAATCTTTCTCCCTCAAATTGTAACAAGTTATTATTCTTTATTCTTTATAATAATTTAATTCTTTATAATTCATGTTGAAAAACACAAGAAATACCGTTTGTAGTATGAATTCATTAGAAAACTGCGATTTTGCATTTTCTCGGTTTCTTTTTCATTCTGTTTTGAGAATTCCCGCCAATTTTTCAAAGTCTAACAGGAGGAAAATATGATGTGTCTAATTTGAAAAAAAGAAACAATTTTCAATATTTTTCTTATAATTTTTGAGTACTTAGATGTGTAATAATAATGATGAGATTCATAATAATGAATTTTTCATAATGAAATTTCAATTTTTATTATTCTTCTTCATGAAGTGAAAATTTGAAAGATTTCAATTTCAGTTAACGTTTACCGAAGATGTTTACACATAAATCTGTCTTGGGTCGTAGTTTAGAACGCACGTGATGTTTTTATAAAAATGCTGTTGTATAGTTTCTTCGTCAAAACAACAGAATCGGTTTGATAGATTAGGATATAGAGATGAGCACAGATAAAAAAATAGTTGCTTTTTTCGTTTTTGTTGGTTCCAATCTAACAGTTTGTAAAGCATTAACATAAAATCACAATCAAACTTTTTTTATTAATGTCTCGTCAGTGTGGTCAGTTTTTTTAAACAACCGCATTTTACTTTTTTCATAAAATTTGTTTATAATAATCATAAAATTGATTCGCGAGCAGTTTCTAGTATTGCATTATTTCAAAAAAAAATTTTTTACTCACTCTGCGTTGCTACAGTAGTACAAATAGTAAAGTCAGACAGTGAAAAAATCCCCGCACAGTCAGGCGAAAGATCTCCTTTTATCAGTGATGACCTTTACATCACGAAAAAAGTAGCTGGTTATCATTATCGTCACCGTTTCAAAATGTTACTTTTTCTTAGTTACTTTTGTAAAGAAAGTAACTATCGTAACTTGGGTAACTGATTATAAACTGAACGGTGTTACAAAATAATAACGTAAGTGCCATTTTTTTGAAAATACGTTTTATTGGCTTAAAAATTTTCTGAAATTCTACCGGACATTGTGGTAAACGGATATATCCAAATTCAAACCGGAAGTGGGGTTTTATCTCGGTGAACTGTGATCAGTCATACAAACATTTAAATCTATGTATTGTTACATTCTGTAGTTGCGTTAAATAGTTGCAAAATACGAATAAACTAAATATTTTGTATAAAAATAACACTGTTGTATTGTAAAATTAATTTTTTTTTAAGAAACGATTTTTTTAAATTTAATGTTTCACTTTTCAGCCTTCTATTTGGATCGTAGTACTTTTATAATGTTTCAGGTATACCGGTTGTCCAAAAAGTCCCGGGACGGCTAAATATTTCCTCAGGTAACATATTTTTCAGGGCGGTCAAGGTCATTCTTAAAGGAACTTTCAACAAGGAATTCAATGGTGACCTTTATTTTGATCTTGACCATGACCTTCAAGGTCATTTCAAGGTCAAATTGATTTTTTACATTCTCATTCTAATGAGAAGGTATTGGTTTTATGTAAAATTTGACATAGTCGGTTTTCATCAAATCTCCACGTTTTGAGACCCCCTGAGCTAGAAAAAACGATTTTTACGAAGGTGTCTGTCTGTCTATAGTCTGT
>CAKNYM010009320.1:0-12858 GCA_932195095.1 Andricus curvator | reverse complement strand
TCTGCCGGTGGTGAATTCCGGCATACTACGGACATTTCTACTAGGGTCTTTTACTCATAATAAAATTTTCACATTTCATCTTTATCTTAATCTTCCTCCTGATCCTCTTCTGCCTCTCACTCTCCCTTTCGCACTATATAGCTCTCGCAAATCTTCTTCATCTCATCCATTGCGTCTCGAAAGAGTCGACTGCGTCAGTCTGCTCTTGGGGGGGCGCTCGGGGCGCGGGGTTGTTCACCGAGGCATATAATTTTTTGTCGTACCGAATTATGTTACTTTGATAGGAGGCTTTATCCGCAACAGAAGGCTGCACTATAAAGAGAAGGATGCTGCGCTGCAGCAACTTCGTCCTCCAGGGAAAAGTGCATGAGGCAGAGATCAGAGACTTATGCCTACGATAAAGAAACGAACGTTGCGAAAGGGGACGCACTTTATTGCATGTATACACTACACGTGCTTTATTACTCTTGTGTAGCTATTTTCTTCCTTTTTTTTATTTCATTTTCCTTCGAGTTCTAATTCTCCTTTGGGAGCGTCCGTCAGTCAAACAATAAATAATGAGTTAAAACTATTTGATACTGGTATAAGAATACTTTTAATTAAGTAATTCAAACTTTTTTTTTCATTCGAGAACATTGTTATAACTTAAGCTTTAAGTATGGACGTGCGGTCTCAGAGACCGCACGTCCACCCTCCCTGGCCATCGACGAAGCTGTCAAAGCTTTAGTTTTAATTACGCTTTCGCCGAGGTAGATAGACAACGCGTGGTCGTGCGTGTAATTGGTGAGTACTGAGTAATATCAATTGTAAGCTCATAGGCGGTCCCTGAGACCGCACGTCCACGGTAGAGTCACAATTTAACATTACTGTTTCAATTTTTGTCAAGGTATTTAAAAAGCACTCTAGAGTACGGAATGCGACCGTCTTAGAAAAATTTTAGGTCCCGATTAGCCCTCATTTGAGCAAAAAGTGACAAAATAGTATTGAAGTGTGAAGGTGCGGTCTCCCAGACCGCACGGTGCTTCTGATATGTTAATCGCTCCGACCACTGGTGTAAAATATTATGTTGAATGGCAGATAACCTTAACAGATTAGGGGCTGTCCATAAACTCTTTTCCCCTTTTTTAAAGAAGTCTTTTTTTCCCCTGTTTTCAAGAAACTTCCCCTTCTTCTCATTTTTTCGCTCAAATTTGAACTATATCAAAATAAAAAATAAAAAAAGAACCCAATAAGAAAATGCGACTATTCTTGCTTAAAAGTTAATATTGTTGTTAAAAGTCCACCATATTTTTGGTTTGTAATTAATCTCTATTTGGTCAAAAACTCAACTACTTAGTTGAAAGTTGAACTGCTTTGTTAAAAATTCATATTTTTGTTTGAAGATTAATCTCTTTGGTGGAAAATTGAACTATTTTGTTAAACACTCGTTTCATTTCCTGTTAAAATTCAACGTATGGTTGAATGTTGAACTCTTTTCTTGTAAAGTCATTTTTTTCCGATTTATCACTTCAGTTGAAAATTAATCTATTTGGTTAAAAATTTAAATATTTTGCTGAAAACTTGTTTTTTTTTTTTTTGAGAATTAATTTTCCTGCCTGAAAATGAAACTTCCTTTTTTGGTTGAAAATTGATGTATTTTGTTGATCATTCATCTTTTTTTTTGTATAAAATTAATCTTCCTGGTAAAAAATCAAGTTTTCTGTTAAAAATTCATATTTTTGGGTTGAAAATTCATATTTTTGATTGAAAAATAAACTACTTTGGCAGAAAATTAAATTATTTATTTGGCAATTTTAATTTTTCTGTTGCAAATTCATTTTTTTGTTAAACATTAACTTCTTTATCTGAAAATATATAGCTATTCCATTTCTGGTTAAAATTTTTTCCTTTATTACTTGAAAATTCAACTATTTGGTAGAAAATTCATGTATTTTGTTGAAAATTCGTCTATTTAGGTAGAAAATTAATCCTGTTTGTTGAAAATTAGTTTTTTAACTGATATTTAACCTATTCCATTTTTTAATTTGCAATCTACAAAGATGAATTTTAAACCAAATGGTCGAATCTTCAAACAAAAGAGAATAAAGTTCAACCAAAAACTGTTGTATTTGTAACTAAATAGTTGAATTTACAAGCCAAAAAGACGAATACTTTAAAATAAAATGGAATTTTTAACATGCAAGTTTATCTTAAACCAAAAAAGAAGACATTTCTACCAAAGAAGATGAATTTTCAATCGAAAAAGACGAATTATCTACAAAACAATTGAATTTTCAACCCAAAAATATGATTTTTGAACGAAAAATTTAATTTTGTACCTATTATTAGTTCAATTTTCTAACAAATTATTTTTGAATTTTCAAATAAAAGAGAAGAAATTTCTACAGAACAGTTGAATATTTAACTAAAATCATGATTCTTCAACCAAGAAAATTAATTTTTTATAAAATAGTTCAACTTTAAACCATGTAGTTGATTTTTCAACCAAAAAATAGGAATTTTCAACCAAATAGTTGAATTGTCAACTAGACAATATAAATTTTCAATTAAAAATATGAATTTTTAATCAAAAATGAAATCGACACATTTTCAGTTACAAAAAATAATTCTCCAACAACAAAAAAACGAATTTTTAACAAAATATTATATTTTCAACCAATGAGATCAATTTTCAACTAAACAGTTGAATTTTTAAATAGAAAACATCAATTTTAAACCAAAATGGAATAGTTTAATTTAAAGTTAAAAAAAAAATTAATTTTGAACCAAAAATGAAACAAATTTTCAACAAAATAGTTCAATTTTTAACCAACGAGATGAATCTTGAATTAAAAGAATTAATTGCTAACAAAGTAGTTCAACTTTTAAACAAGTACTTGTATTTTTGACCAAAGAAGATTACTTTTTAATAAAATAGTTTCAATGAAATAGTTGTATTTTCATCAAAATAGTTGGATTTTCAAAAAAATAATTAAATTTTCAACCAAATAGTAGAATTTTTACATAAATAATTGAATTTGTGTCTAAAAAAATGATCAATGAAAAATATCAATTTTCAATCAAAAAAGATGAATTCTGATCGAAAAATGTAATAATTGATATTTCAACCAAAAAAGATTTTAATTTAAATTCAAAACAGTAGAATTCCACCTAAAAAAAGGAATTTTTAACAAAATTGTTGATTCTTTAACCAACAAGATGAGTTTTTAACAAAATAGTTGAGTGGTCAACTAGACAATATCAATTTTCAATTAAAAATATCAATTTTTAATCAAAAATGAAATCGACACATTTTCAGTTACAAACAATGATTCTCCAACAAAACAAAAAAAACTAATTTTTAATAAAATAGTTATATTTTCAACCAATGGGATAAATTTTCAACTAAATAGTTGAATTTTTAAATAGAAAATATCAACTTTAAACCAGAAAGGATTAGTTAAATTTACAGTTAAATACATTGATTTTGAAACAAAAATGAAACAAATTTTCAACAAAATAGTTTAATTTTAAACCAAAGAGATGAATCTTGAAATAAAAGGATTAATTGTTAACAAAGTAGTTCAACTTTTAAACAAGTACTTGTATTTTTGACCAAAGAAGATTACTTTTTAATAAAATAGTTTCAACAAAATAGTTGTATTTTCATCAATATAGTTGGATTTTCAACAAAATAATTAAATTTTCAACCAAATAGTAGAATTTTTACCTAAATAATTGAATTTGCATCTAAAAAAATGATCAATGAAAAATATCAATTTTCAATCAAAAAAGATGAATTCTGATCGAAAAATGTAATAATTGATATTTCAAACAAAAAAGATTTTAATTTAAATTAAAAACAGTAGAATTCCACTTAAAAAGGAATTTTTAACAAAATTGTTGATTCTTTAACCAACAAGATGAGTTTTTGACAAAATAATTAAATTTGCAACTAAATAGTAGACTTTTTAACCAAAATAGATGAAATCCGAACCCAAAATATAATAGTAGATTTTTCACCCAAAAAGAATGAACTTTCAACTAAAAATTGTTGGATTTATTTACTGGGTTCCATTAATTCAGTTCGAAAAAGAATTCTTTAAAAAGAGGGAAAGAGGGGAATAGGGAAAAATTAATATTTTCCATATTTTCAAACTTATTAAGTTATTATTGAACAGTATAGTTGCAGTCTGATATTTCGAAAAATTTGCAAACTTTCTTAAAACGTATCATCAGGAAACGTATACAAAACTTTATCTAAGTTCGAAACGTTACAGAAAAAATGCAGAAAAAAATTCTAAAAATATGGGACAAATTACATGTTGCAGATGAAAGTTTTGCCTATACTGATACAGAGTTTTGATATTTTCAGTCGATTAGCGATTATTTCCTGGCTAGTGTAAGGTCAAAAAGTACCAGAATCTTACGAGCACTTCAGAATACTCAACTTTGAATGGCTGTTAGTCCCTAAAAATAAATTAGAAAAAATTTGAAAAAATATACAGATTTCTTTGATTCTTTCTGTGCACAATGGTATATTTTAGAGTCATAAATAGTTATTTGTTATTAAATTATTAACAAAAGAGTAGTGAGGTCTCATCTCCGAAACCAAAGAACATACGGAGATAAATCTTGAAGCAAATTGGCTTCAAACCAAATCTTTGGCTTCTGAAAATGGTCTGTGTAGTCTCAATGAGAAAAAGTTGCGCTGACATGTTTAAAAAATTATTTTCTTCTTCGGAAAATACAAAGAACTTTTCAATTATTGGCGGAACGGCACTCACAATAGGAGTGAGTGTGAGAGAAAGAGGTAGTTGTAGGAGTAGCAGTAGCACAGGCAAGGTTTCCTGCTGTGAATGCGGGTGCTTAGATAATTGAAAAGTCCTTTGTATTTTCCGAAAAAAAAATAAAAAAAATTGTTTAAACATTTAAGCGCTACATACTACATACACTGTATTCACATACTGCATACACTATTTTCAGAAGGGAAAAACGTGAAATTTGCTTCCAGAATTATTTCCGTACGTTGTTTATTTTCGGAGATGACACCTCACTACTCTTTTGTTAATAACTTAATAACAAATTATTATTTATGACTCTAAAATATACCATTGTGCACAGAAAGGATAAAAGAAAACCGTATATTTTTTCAAATTTTTTCTAATTTATTTTTAGGGACTAACAGCCATTCAAAGTTGAATATTCTGAAATGATCGTAAGATAGTACTTTTTCACCTTTGACTCGCTAGCAAATAATCGCTAATCGACTAAAAATTTCAAAATTCTGTATCAGGATCGGCAAGACCTTCGTCTGCAACATGTACTTTGTCCCATATTTTTAGAATTTTTTTTCTGCTGAGATTTTCACTATAATCTGTGCCTGCTGTAGCCATTTCATTGTCCTTTATTATTTTTCTTTCCTTCTCGTTCAAATTCTCGTTTAAAGGCATTAAAAGGCGCTTCGCGTGCTAGGCTAGATTATTAAACGCGTTGTGATTTAATTTCTTACTTAAGCACGACTTTCCTTGTTCTCTATAATTGGAGGCCCTTGTGCGGGTCAGCGGGTCACCACTCATCCTGACTCATCCGCTATGAAAGATAGATCTGTTTCCTTCTCGAAAAATTATATAGTCACGTTAATAGTGAGGCTTTTAGGGAATGCATTGCTTACACAACGGCTTTTTTAAGAATGCGGTCCCTGAAGGCTGATCAAGAGGGAACTTATTTACTCGGGACGAGTTCATAGTCGAATCTGGGAAACCAAATGTTTTATCATTCATTTTTTTAACTTTTAAAAACATTTTCAGCATGATTATTAGGTTGTCCTAAAAAAATCCCATGTTTTTTTTTACTATACAGCCCCTAAACTTGTTCCATTAGGTGAGAAAAATGCGTATTTTTGATTTAGAGGCCAAAATAGTAGGATACAATTTTTCAAGAATTAAAAATGCACTTCAACAAAATTTATATTTTTTTAGGCCGTGGTTACGTGTACCGAAATTTCGGTACAAATAGCCAGATTTTTTCGGTACAGATATTGGGAGCTGAAAAAGGGGCTATTTGTACCGAAATTTCGGTACGTATAGCTGGATTTTTTCGGTACGCGTAGACACTTCCTTTATTTATCGCAGGATTCCCGGTCTTTCCCCTTTTTCTCATTTTCCACTTAAATGCAAACTAACTTTTTTTTTGTTTTTTAATAAAAAAATTTATTTTGTTAAAAAGTCATACCTCTTGGTTGAAAATTCAACTGTTTTGCTGAAAATTCGTCTTTTTGGTTTGAAATTTCACAAATTTGATTGAAATTTTTTTCTTTCTTGAGTGACTAATTTTTTTATTAAAAATTCAACTATTTTGTTGAATATTTACCTTTTTGATTTGAAAATTCATCTCTTTGAGTAGAAATTTCATCTTTCATAGTTTAAAATGCAACCGTCTGGTTAAAAGTTGATATATTTCGGTTGAAAATTTATGTATTTTGTTGAAAATTCGTCTTTTATGGTAGAAAATAAATTTTTTGGTTGAAAATTAATGTCTTAGTTGAGGATTCAAGTATTTTGTTAAAAATTCGTATTTTCTGGTTAAAAGAAACTTTTTTTATTTGTAATTAAAATATTTATTTGTTGAAATATGAACAATTACATTTTTCATTGAAAATTTAACTTTTTAGTTGAAAATTGAACTACTTTCTTGAAAGTTCATTTTTTGTATTGAAGATTCATAATATTAGTTGAAATTTTTTTTGGTTAAAAATTACTTTTTTTAACTGCAAATTGAACTTTGAACATTCAACTTCTTGCTTGAAATTTGAACTACTTTCTTAAAAGTTCATTTTATTAAATTAAAAATTCCTAATTTTGTTAAATATTAGTTTTTTTCAAAATTGATTTTTCAAACTGTAAATTGAACTTTTTTTTTAAATTTAATGTTTTGATGAAAATTAACTTTTTTGTGTTCATATTCTCAGGTTGAACATTAAACTGTTTTTATAGAAAAATCGTCTTTTTGACTTGGAAATCCAATTACTTGGCAGAAAATTCAACTAATTGGTACACTATTATTCTCTTTTGTGGAAAATTTACTAAATTTGTTGAAAATTCGTCTTTTTTGGTAGAAAATTAATCTTCTTGGTAGAAGATTCAACGAAATAGTAGAATTTTCAACTTAATAGTAAAATTTTGAACCAAAAGAGATGACCTTTGGACCAAAAATATAATACTATACTTTTTAATTAAAAATAATTAACTGTCAACCATAAAAGATGAATTCTAAACCAAAAAAGATGACTTTTCTACCAAAAGATGAATTTCAATCCAAAACGACGAATTTACTATCCAAAAAGAATTTTAAATTAAAAAGTATTTTTTCCACCTTTTAGCACTGATATTTCTTGAAATTATTATTACTTAATAAAAAAATAAACAAATACTCTTTTTTTTTATTTTCAGTAAAAGATCGTCTGCCATCCTGTGATATCACAATCTTCAATTTTCATTTTATCGGAAAAGAATAAGTTTTAAGTTTTTAAGTTTTAGGACAAGTTTTTTCGAACAAAAATTTGTTATTCTTATTAAACATTCCCAGATCTCGGGAAACTATTTTTATTTGTTCAAAAAATTGAAATTTTGATTTTTAATTTAGCTGAAAATTTAATTTAAATTGCAATCCGCAACCGAGCCAGATGCCATGTTATGTTAGTACCACTTTAAAATATTCAACTTCTACATCACTTTTCTCGATCCTGGCTAACTTTTTTTAATCAACCTTTTTTGTTTTCAATTCAGCAATACTTTATCTTGGAAGTTGACTTTTGTTTTATCTTTGAATATTGATTTTGATTTTACAGAATTCTTTCTCGCTCTCCTGGAAAATTCCAATTTCGTTGGTTATCTAGTTCCGTACTGACACCCTTGAATTATCAATGGTATCTTTATTATTTATATTGCATATTGGTTATATTGCAATCCGCAGCCGAGCCAGCTGCTATTTTATGTTAGTGCTACTTTGAAATATTCTACTTCTACATCACTTTTCTCGATCCTGGATAACTTTTTTGAATCAAACTTTTTTGTTCTCAGTTCAGCAATACTTTATCTTGGAAGTAAACTTTTGTTTTATCTTTGAATATTGATTTTAATTTTACAGAAAGCTTTCGCGCTCTCCTGAAAAATCCCATTTAGTTGGTTATCTAGTTCTGTCCGGCCACCCTTGAATTATCAATGGTATCTTTAATATTTATATTGCATATTGGTTATATTGCAATCCGCAGCCGAGCCTGCTATTTCATGTTAGTACCACTTTGAAATATTCAACTTGTACATCGCTTTTCTCGATCCTGGATAACTTTTTTTAATCAAATATTTTTGGTCTCAATTCAGAAATACTTTATCTTGGGAGTGGACTTTTGTTTTATCTTTGAATATTGATTATGATTTTACAGAATGCTTTATCGCTCTCCTGGAAAATTCCAATTTCGTTGGTTATCTAGTTCTGTACTGGCACCCTTCAATTATCAACGGTATATTTCATATTTATATTGTAAATTGGTTATATTGCAATCCGCAGCCGAGCCAGCTGCTATTTTAGGTTAGTGCTATTTTAAAATATTCAACTTCTACATCACTTTACTCGATCCTGGATAACTGTTTTGGTCTGAATTCAGCAATACTTTATCTTGGAAGTGGGCTTTCGTTTTATCTTTGAATATTGATTTTATATAAAGCTTTCTCGCTCTCCTGAAAAATTCCCATTTTGTTGATTACCTAGTTCTGTACTGCTACCCTTGAATTATCAATGGTATCTTTAATATTTATATTGCGTATTGGTTATATTGCAATCCGCAGCTGAGCCAGCTGCTATTTTATGTTAACTCTACTTTGAAATATTCAACTTGTACAACACTTTTTTCGATCCTGGATAACTTCTTTTAATCAAACATTTTTGGTCTCAATTCAGAAATACTTTATTTTGGAAGTGGAATTTTGTTTTATCTTTGAATATTGATTATGATTTTACAGAATGCTTTATCGCTCTCCTGGAAATCTCCAATTTCGTTGGTTATCTAGTTCTGTACTGGCACCCTTCAATTATCAACGGTATATTTCATATTTATATTGTAAATTGGTTATATTGCAATCCGCAGCCGAGCCAGCTGCTATTTTAGGTTAGTGCTATTTTAAAATATTCAACTTCTACATCACTTTACTCGATCCTGGATAACTGTTTTGGTCTGAATTCAGCAATACTTTATCTTGGAACTGGACTTTCGTTTTATCTTTGAATATTGATTTTGATTTTACAGAATGCTTTCTCGCTCTCCTGGAAAATTCCAATTTTGTTGGTTATCTAGTGCTGTACTGCCACCCTTGAATTATTATCAATGGTAATTATTTGAAAGAACTTGCATCATTTTCGATTTCCTCGAAAGATTGCGACAAATGTGAAATTTATGCGAGGATAAAGTTAGCGATGTCTCGAAAGTAAAGCTTGGATCGCCAAGTTGGTCGGATCCATATTGGGGACGATCGCGGAGGAGCTCTCCGAAAGATATGATTATGTGATTCGAAGGAGCATGTAAATCGAGGAAGGAGGAGTGTACTGAATTTCATGAAGCTTGGTATTCCAGTGCATCCTTTAGGCTCTTAAAGTGGATTGCATACAGGACCAGTTCCGTATCGGTTATACGTATAGGTTTCAATTTCACCGGGCAACCTATCTTTTACATCGCAAAAAAGAACAAAATTTATCCATATACAAAAAAAAAACGAAAGAAAAACAAAATAAGGAAGCATTCCTAATTTTAATTATAAATGCACAGTCCAAAAAGCTCTCAAATCAGGAGAAATAGGGCAATTTTTCAAGAAAATAGGGGAATGAATTCTTTTAATGAAACGCAACAAAAAATAATCATGCTCAATCAAGAAAGATGAATTTTCAAACCAAATAGTCGAATTCTCAACAAAAATTAACTGTTAACCAAATAGATAAATTTTCAACTTACAAAGATGAATATCAAACCAAATGGTCGAATTTTGAAAAAAAAGAGTGAACTTATAACAAAAACAGTTGACTTTTCAACAAATAGTTCACTTTTAAGCAAGAGAGATAAATTTTCAACAAAAAATGTAACATGAATTTTCGACCAAAAGACGAATTTTGAACAAAATATATGCATTTTCAACCAAATAGTTGAATTTTCAACAAAAAAGTTCGTTTTCAACCAAGAAAGATGAATTTTCTATCAAAGGAAGAATTTTCAACAAAAAAGGTTATTTTCTACCAAATAGTTATATCTCTCAATTAAACAGTTGAATTTACAACCAAATAGTTGAATTTTCAATAAAAAATATGAATTTTCAACAAAGTAGTTGATTCCTCAAGAATAATTTTCAACCAAGCAGTTGCATTTTTAACCAAACAGAATACATTTTCAACAATATAGTTGATTTACAACCACAAATAGTTGCATTTTCAAGTAAAATCATGAAACTTCAACAAAAAAAAATGAATTTTTTGCTTCAATTTTTTAAATTTATTTCTAAAAATAATTTTTGTAGCATAAATTTCAACCAAGTAGTTTAATTTTTAATAAAAAAAAGAATCCTCAAAAAAAGATGTGATAGATGATACTTAAAGAAAAATTTAATTTGAAATCAAAAACAGTAGAATTCCACCAAAAAAATAAGAATTTTGAACAAAATAGTTGAATCCTCAACAAAAAAGATTACTTTTTTTCAAGTTGAATTTTCAACAAAAGAATAAAATTTTCAATCTAATAGTAGAATTTTCAATCCAACGAGATTAATTTTCAATCAAAAATATAATTGTACACTTTTCAAACAAAAAAAATTAACTTTTAAAAATGAATACTTTGATTTTCTTATTGGGTTCCAGGAACAGTACGAATTTTCAACTGGGAACATTAATCTGTAATTAGAAATTTCCATTTTCAACCAGAATTGAAATAATTTTGAATAGAATTTGGAACCAAACACTCGAATTTTCAAATAGAAAAAATCAATTTTTAATTAAAAATATGAATTCTTAACCAAAAATCGACAAAAACTGGAAAAAAACCAAAAAACAATTGAATTTTAATCAAAAACAGTTGAATTACACCAAAAAATATGAATTTAGAACAAAACCGCTGAATCCTCAACCAAAAGGTTACTCTAAAAAAACGGTGAATTTTCAATCACATAGTAGAATTTTCAACCAAACGAGATAAATTTTGATTAAAAAATAGAATTGTAGACTTTTCAACCAAAAAGAATGAATTTTTGATCAATAATAGTTTGATTTTCTTATTGGGTTCCATGAATTAAATTCGAATTTTAAATTGAAAATGTCCATTTTCAACCAGAAATGGAATAGTTAAATTTTCAGTTGAGTTCAACCCAAAAAGACGATTTTTTAAAAAAATAGTTGAATCCTCAACAAAAAAGATTACTTTTTTTTAAAGTTAAATTTCCAACAAAAGAATAAAATTTTCAACCTAATAGTAGAATTTTCAACCCAACGAGATTAATTTTCAATCAAAAATATAATTGTACACTTTTCAACCAAAAAAAAATTAACTTTTAACCAATAATAGTTTGATTTTCTTATTGGGTTCCAGGAACAGTTCGAATTTTCAACTAGGAATATCAATCTGTAATTATAAATTTCCATTTTCAACCAGAATTGTAATAGTTAAATTTACAGTAAAAAAATTAATTTTCAATAAAAATTCTCATCGAGGTAAGTTGTAATAGTTGATATTTAAACCAAAAAATATTTTAATTAAAATCAAAAAAAGAAGAATTCAACCAAAAAATGAATTTTCAACTAGAAAAAATCAATTTTCAATTAAAAATATGAATTCTTAACCAAAAATCGACAAAAATTGAATGCTTGATACTTCGACCAAAAAACATTTGAATTTTAATCAAAAACAGTTGAATTACACCAAAAAATATGAATTTAAAACCAAAACCGCTGAATCCTCAACCAAAACGATTACTCTAAAAAAAATCGGTGAATTTTCAATCACATAGTAGAATTTTCAACCAAACGAGATAAATTTTGATTAAAAAATATAATTGTAGACTTTTCAACCAAAAATTCGAATTTTTCGAACGCCATTCGAATTTTAAATTGAAAATGTCCATTTTCAACCAGAAATGTAATAGTTAAATTTTCAGTTGAATTCAACCCAAAAAGACGATTTTTGAACAAAATAGTTTAATCCTCAACAAAAACAGATTAATTTTCAACCGAGTACTTAAATTTTCAACTATAGAAGATCAATTTTCAATTAAAAATATCAATTTTTAACCAAAAATAAACGAAAAATGTAATAGTTCAAATTTCCACCAAAAATCCACAACCAAAAAGATTACTCAAAAAAAAGTTGAATTTTCAACAAGAGAATTCAATGTTCAACCAAATAGTGTAATTTTCAACCAAATAAGATCAATTCTGATTTAATAAAATATAATTGCAGACTTTTCAACCAAAAAGAGACTTTCTTATTGGGCTCTATTCATTCAGTTCGCATTCAAGCAAAAAAGGGGAAAAAGGGGAAAATTTCTTGAAAACAGGGCAAAAAAGAGGAATGCTTAAAAAAACGTAAAACAGAAAAATAGGGCAAACAGTGTGAAGTCTGGAAGTAGTTTTACTCACTGGTTTATCGATAAAACTATTTTACTAGGACAATAAACAATAAAAAAAACGAACAAGAAGAACATTAAGCATAATAAATGAAAAAAGTTTCGAAACCTCCATAAAGTGAACTTTCCACTTCTCAATTCAAAGAGACATTAAATTCCTTGTTACAGCTTTGTTGGCCGTTATTTGGTTGACACACTTTACCGCAGACAAGCGACCGTATTTTCG
>CAKNYM010009318.1:0-17306 GCA_932195095.1 Andricus curvator | reverse complement strand
TTATTATTATTATTATTATTATTATTATTATTATTATTATTTTTTTTTTATTATTATTATTATTATTATTCGAGAGAGAGGGGGGGCTGAAGGGCTCCTTTCGATGGGTGAAGAGAAGCAAGCCTCCGGTCTGTGACATAAGACACAACGCGTGTGTAAGAGGCTTGCGTTACACTTTCCAGCCATGGTTTTATTTGAATCAGGCGCGACTCCCCATATCGAGGTGTCCTGGCTAAAATCGAATTAATAAATTTGCATTATTTAAACAAGATAAAACCTCAAGTTGGGCAGACAGACATTTAAAACTGAATCTTTTCAGATTGAATCTTTATACATTAGACAATTTTCATGTAATACTTAATACTAGTATTGTCTGAAATTAATGACTTTCAAAAATCAAAAACGTTCAATAATGTACAATTTCTAAATCGCAGTCTTCATGATCTTCAAAATTGGATAATTGGAAAACGGGTCTGTATATCGATTCTAAAATTTCGTAGGTTAAAATTAACTCTACACGATTAAATTCTACACGAGAATACCCTACATAAGCCAGTTTAATCATAACCATGCAAAACATTTGAAAATCAAAATTGCAAAAATTACCCTTTATACATAATTCATGACAGCTTTTATAGAAACTTTTTATGCTAGACAATTTGAAATTAATTATAGTCTTTGAAATTGAAGAATCTCGAATAATTGTGAATCCTATATACACTCAGATCCCTATTCTGTGCCGGCCACGGTTCTGTTCGGCATAGAATCGGACACGTTTTTTTATGTCAACACACAGGACCGCATATATAGTCTCTGAACCCGACACATTATGGCGTAGTAGCGGCCAGATAGGCGCGATGTAAACAACTTCTGATACGGCATTAAGTATCTGAGCGTCAAGGCCGTCAAGGGACACTCAGGGGGAAAACAGAAACAGTCAAGCGTCAAGCCGGCGCTTCATCGGATATCACAGAATCGGTACCTGATTGTCAATTTTTTTTAAACTTCCAGTCAATCCAAGGCATTGCACAGGTTGCAGACTAATTTCCAGACTAAGTTTTGTATCGTTATGAACCAATTCAAATGATCATTAATATTGTAAAACTATATTATTGTATTATTTATCAGTGGGTTCACCTTTCCCCTTTTTCCCCCGGTATTCAAACAATTTTAAGTTTTAATTATTCAAAACTGTATTGAAAAGTGAAATAATTCGTGATTTAAAATACAATACTATATTGTTTAATCTGAACACAACCAACTTCAAATTGAAAGCATTTCAAGTCGAATAATTCGAATTTTCAATCCTTCCAAATTAAAAAGTAGGTCTAATTCAAAATATAATATTTAAAATTGTATAATTTACAATTTGAAATGGTTGGAACTAAAAATTTCAAATTGAGACGTTTAAAATAGTATTGTTTATAGTTTACACTTGTAAAATAAATAATTTTTCCAGATCAGGAATATTCAGAGAGGAATCGTGAGAGATAATTAGAATTACAAGTTTTATTCAATTTTTCGAAAACTTGGCAGACTAAGACCGTTTCAAAAAACACACAGATCACTCACTCGTTTTTGTAGACATTTTTGTAAGATCTTAAGTTCAATGTCTTTTTAGAGTAACTCATATTACTGATCCGAAATGATCGGACAACGATCTGTTGCGATTCACTGCTGCTCGCACACTGTCTTTCTTAAGCGATAAGGTGCTCATCAACACACTCAAATTAAGAAATCACGTAACTTCAAGCATTCCTTTAAATACTGGGGAAATATAAAATAGGTTTTAGAAATTCGCGATGTAGATAAATTGTATTATTTTCACTCGCAGAAAATCTCATAACGATGAAACATTACAACTTTAAACATACTGCCCGCCTCGTGAGTGGTAACTGCACGAAAAAAAGGACAAAAAAGTGCTTCATCGATTATTTGTCAACAATACAAATGCCGCCCACCGTCAAGAAATAGTATAAATATAACTAGGATTTAATAGTCTTAGCCGCCCGCATAATCTACTAAGTTCACAGAATAATTTCTTTCAAGTCCAATTAATAACAAAATTTTAGATTTTGCTTATTTCTTTCGCTCTAACTGGTAACAGACAAATCTGAGTAATCGGACTTTCATATTCTGAACTGGCAGTTTTTACTTGAACAGAACGTACAACATCGTCCTTTCCCTTGTAGCATTTAATTATAGACCTAATAACCATCTAGAGGGCGGTAACGAATCATGCTTCACAAGAGCGATATCACCGATTACAAGATTTAGCTCTTTGTTGAACCATTTGCAGCGTTTTTATAAAGACTGTAAATAATCAACAGCCCATGTTCTGCAGTAAATCTCTGAAATTTTGGTTACTAACTTCTGGTCGAAGGGGCTCCAATCAGAAAATGTTCAGGTGTTAAATAGGAGAAATCTTCAGGATCATTCGAAAGAGGGGCAATAGGACGGGAATTAAGGCAAGCTTCAATACGAGTAAGAAGAGTATAAAACTCTTCGTAGGTAAGAGTATGAGCACCTACAATTCGTTTTATATGGTGTTCAAAACTCTTAACTCCAGCCACCAAGAAACCCCCAAAATGAGGAGCGGAAGGAGGTATGAAATGCCAAGAAGTACCTTGAATTGCGAACTCATTATGCAAATTAGTATTCAGTCTAATATTTAAAAGGAAATTTTTTAATTCCCGGTCAGTACGGTAGAATGCCGTACCGTTGTCACTGTACAAGTGTACAGGTCTTCCTCGCCTTGAAAGAAATCTTTGAAAGGCGGCGAGAAAAGCGGCAGACGAGTAATCAGAAAAAAGTTATAAATGGACAGCTCGCGTACAACAACAAACGAACAGCGCTACGTAAGTTTTATAACTTTTTCTGCCACGACCGGCAGCAAAGCGAACATTAAATGGGTCTACATAATCCACACCAGAGTGTGTGAATGACGATTTGGGGTGACTCGAAATGCAGGTAAATCCCCCATAAGTTGTTGAGAAAGAGCCGCTCTCTCATGTGAGCACTCTAGGCAACCTTTGATCAATCGTTTAACCAAAGATCGAGCTGCTAAAATCCAGTAAAGTTGTCTAAGCGTATGTAAAGTTAATTGCTGACCACCATGTAAAGATCTAAGGTGAGCATGCGTAGCTCTCAAGAGAAAAGGAATTTGCTTGGAAAAATTTAATCCGAAATATAACAGCTTGTTGGATTTCAATCACATTAAGAGAAATGGTTGAAAATTGAGGTTTAGGCTTAGTAAATTTTGAGTGCTTAAAGACAGAGGCGTCAATAAACCTCTTACAATAGGCTGTAACGCGAAGCAATTTTGGCCAAAAGGAAAACATAAACATCAAGTTGAATGGACTTTTAATCACAGTCAAAACTTGATGACTCTTTAGTGCCCGCTGTTCTAAATTTGATTGCGAGGGGAATGTGTGGCGATAATCAGGCCATTTTGAGGAATGCAAAGCTAACCAAGGTGGGCCTTGCCACCATAAGGAATGCCTCAACAATTTTTCGGGTGTGAGTCCCCGAGTAGCGCAGTCAGCCGGATTATCTTTAGCAGAAATGTATCGCCATTTGGCGCGAGGTACTAACTCATTAATCAGGGAAACTCTTTGGCGACAAACACTGACCAATTGGAAGGATGTTTTCCTACCCAAGCCAAAACTGTTACAGAATCAGTGTGGCAGTAAACTGGCATTTTATCCGACGACATAGTTTCTATGACGAATTTAAGTGTCTTAGTTAGTAAAGCAGCCCCAACTCCAAACAAGGAATCGATACATATTTAAGAGGAGCTACCTTAGATTTAGCCATTAGTAGGTAAACATGAGCCTCCTTTAAATCTTCACAAAGAATTCTAATATAAACGGAAGCTGAATAAGCTTTTGAGGAAGCGTCAGAAAAACCATGAAGCTCGAATTCAGAGTTTGTTTGTAACTGCCGTGTCCATCTCGGAACTCTAAGTGCTTCTAATTTTTCCAGCGAATCATGATAATTTAACCACTGAATTTTAAGATCATCAGGTAGTTTGTCGTCCTAGTCCAGTTTACGTAGCCAAAGTTCTTGCATTAAAATTTTTTCCACTATTATGACTGGAGTTCTCCAACCCAAAAGATCTTACAACTTAGCTATCAATGAAAGAACAATCCGTTTTGTTGGATTTTCGAATGAAGAAAAAGTTACTTTAAAAAGGAATGAGTCAGAGTCAGGATCCCAAAATAAACCTAGAACCTTCAGCTGGGCATCCTCCGCTAACGGAAATTTGATTGCACGTTCGTGTTTTCCCGAGGGACAATCTTTCAATAGTGCGGGGTCATTTTCGGCCCATTTTCGCACATGGAAACCGCCAGCTTCTAATAAGAGTGTTACTTGAGCTCGCGCCTATTTAGCCTCAATCTGACTATCCGCACCAAACAAAACATCGTCGACGTAAATATTATTTTCTTATATAATTTGGACTAAAGGCAATCTATATCCCTCGTCATGAGCTAACTGCTTAATCAGTTTGTTAGCCAAATAAGGAGCACAGGCAGCACCGTAAGTAAGGGTTAAAAGTGTATAGGCGACGATCCTTTAATCAGGAGAAATCCAGACAATTCTTTGATAGTCGCAATCCCGAGGGTCAACTAGAATTGGTCTACACATTTTGTCAATGTCAGCCATATAAACAAAGGAATGCGATCTCCAATTCATAATAATTGAATCCAGATCGTTAAGAATTGGTCTACACATTTTGTCAATGTCAGCCATATAAACAAAGGAATTATTGGAAGTTAAACTGGAAGCGTTGGAAACAATCCTCAACTTTATAGTAGATCTACTTTCTCTTAAGGTAGGGTGGTAAGGTGAATACACAGTTTGTAAAAAACTATCCAATTCCTATTGTTCAAGAAGTTCCATATGTCCAAGGCTTGCATATTCTGATAAGAAACTTGAGTATTGTGAGAATAAATCCGAATTCTCCGATAAACGACTAAGAACTTTATTGAAAACGATCTTAGCTCTCTCCAGGGTAGCCCCAATTTTTATGGGAGGACCATTTACAAAAGGTAAGCGTATCATGTAACGTCCGTCTTCTGTTCGTTGGCAATTCGTGGCGAAGTGCTCATCACAAAACATTTCGTTATCTGTCAAGGAATTTTTAAAGGGAACTTCTTCCAACTCCCAGATTTATCGGCCCCTAAAATCAACTTGATGGGAGCTAAAGGGATTTTGATGCGCTAACCCTAACTCTTTTAATTGATCTTCATTCCCCACGTTAGATGTTACAGGTGGAGTATATGATATAAGGTGAAACAATACTAAAGCTTGGATGTAGATTTTGGACAGTTCTTTGCTGTAGGAATTAAATTAAATTCCGCTAATTTTCTTGACGAATCAATATTAACTCCTCCAACCCCATAGACTACTGCTTTACCCCTTTTTGTAACGTGTACTCAATATTTTCATTGCTCTCTCGGAAATAAAACAACATTCTGATCCTTGGTCCAACAAAACTCTAAATCTGTGACTTCTTTCATTTTCAGCTTTGAAGGAAATAACAGCCGTAGCGAGTAAGGTTGAGCGCGATAAATTGGGTAGGTTATTCAGAAAATGAAACGAAACTTCATCGTCTACTGTTTCTTTAAGCGAAACATGATTCACCTCCACTCCCAGAGTGGAATGGCCGGGATCATTTGATTGTAACGGGAGAGAACCTGAAGCTGCCAATTGAGAAGTAACCGATGCAGAGTTAGATGGTGGTAACGTGGAATTTGAATCATAATCATCGGAATGCAACGAGGAATTATGTCTCTTACCGCACTTGTTACATTTGAATTTACTGGCACAATTATGAGGTCGATGTCCAGGCGTGAGACAATTATAACAACAATGATTATTTGTAGCAACTTCCCTACGCCTGTCCACAGACAGAGATTTGCATTGGTTGCATTTCAATAAAGAGTGATTCTCCTTACAAGGGAGACACTTTGAGCTAGAAGATGCACTGTGGTTCCTAACTCCCGATTGTTTTGAAGCTCTACTCTTTTATTGAGCACTCGTGCCAGCTTTCGAAGGTTTAATGGCCTCAAAAATACGTATGCGAGTCTCCAAAAACGAATCAAGTTCCTGATAAGTGGAATAATAAGTACTAGAACCAATTTGCATCTCCCATTCCTTGACAGTACTAATATCAAATTTTTTAACCATTATAAAAACAAGTAAATCACTCCAATGACTCATTTGTTTTATCGCGTAAGTTTTTTAAGTCTTCCAGAATATTATTCGACACATTAGGAAGATTGATAAATGATTGTAAATGTGTTAAGATTAAAGCTCTCTTGTTGTAAAATATGGGCTTTAGCGACTCCCAAGTGGATATAAAATTAGCATCAGTTATCGAAACATGTTTTAATCAACTTTCAGCTTCACCTTTTAAGGACAATTTTAAATAGTGTAACCTTGTCACATTAGACAAGGATTCGTTTTGAATTATTAAAGTATTAAATAAATCGTGAAAATTCTCCCAATCCTTGTAGTCACCTGCAAACTCCAGTAAAGTAATTTGAGGAAGTTTAATATACAAGGAATCATGACGAATAATTTGAGACTGCTTTAAACTTTCATTAGCCCTAGGTTCAGGAGGAAGCAACACCAAATGATTATACAAAAAATCTCGCCCATTGAGATAACCAGCTTCAACAGCGAGATTTTGAAAAATATTCTAATTGCTCACGCTCAGCTGGCGTAGTTCCAGCTTTAATCTCCAGATGCAGGGTTTCACAGCTTTTCCAGCGTTGGTCAAGAAGTTCCAATCGTGACTTAACAGTAGCCACTGTTCAATTGGCCTTGACAATTTTCTTAAAGTTGGCTTCAGTTCGTAGAATCGTCTGAGAAGTCTCTGATAACTCAGAGAATAATGCCTCCATTTTCACAAAAAAGAGAAATTTAAATTGACAGTTGCTGATGATTCAGTCAAAATTGAACAATTTTAATTTTGAAACCAAAGAACTTATTTAATTCAGTTTTAAAGTGCTCTGACCAGACGAGCCCATTTGAGCGTGCGAGAGCCTAATAATTAATAAAATGTCAATGAATCGTCATTGAAATACTACGGTCTGAATTATTATTTAGTTCGCCAGAACGAGCCTCTCTCATCATGGGTAAGCTGAAGTTGTCATCTAGCCGCTGGAGAAGGTTCGAAATCTATGAAGTCTAAAACTAAATCTGTTGACAATCATCCACATATCAGTTGGCGAACTTGTTATTTCTTCCTTCAGGTGAAGAATAATGAAAGACCGAGCCAGTGCAGAATAACATCGTGAAAGTGTACAGACTGTTTGGAGAAGGACGACTGACTTTTAGTACGTGCGAAGATGTTGTCACCAGCTTAAATCCTTGCACGGTGACGCCAAGCCTTCATATTTTCCAGCTTGCTCGTGTGCTTTCACTTAACGGAATTTCTCACTTTTGGTCTTTTCTGCACTAATTTTTACACTTTTAATAGTTTTTTCACGATCTCAAATCCGGCTCGAAGGACCATGTTTAAAGTTTACACTTGTAAAATAAATACTTTTTTCAGATCAGGAATAGCCAGAGAAGAATCGTGAGAGTTAATTAGAATTACAAGTTTTATTCAATTTTTCGAAAACTTGGCAGACTAAGACCATTTCAAAAAACATACAGAGCACTCACTCGTTTTTGTAGACATTTTTGTAAGATCATACGTTCAATATATTGTCAGATCTGTCGCAATTCACTGCTGCTCGCAGACTGTCTTTCTTAAGCGATAAGGCGCTCATCATCGCCCTTAAATTGAGAAATCATGTGACTTCAAGCAGTCCTTTAAATACTAAGGAAATAGAAAGTAGGTTTTAGAAATTGATGATATAGATAAATTGTATCATTTTCAATCGCAGAAAATCTCATAACGACGAAAGATTACAACTTTAAACAAGCATGTTTCAAATGTTTCAAAATTTGCTAAATTTAAAATTGGGTTATAAAAAGTTGACTTAGAAAAAATATAGACATATTAGGAATGTTGGTGGACCATTTCGCCATCTGGTGTCAAAAATTAGATTTAGAAAGATTAGGTAGAATTTTAAAGGTGAATTTTAATTTTTGCATAAATGTTTTTATGAATGTTTTGTGGAGTTTAAAAAATTTCATGGTAAAAATAAAGTCATTATCGTTGAATCAAAAGTGCCAGTGCTATTGAATTCCGCCTGATTGATACAATAGTTTATGTACATAATCCAGTAAATTCTGCTTCGAAGAAAATAATTCGAGTCTTTGAATAAAAAATACAGTACTACAGATTGAAAGATTGATGATTATATGAAGCTAAAGCATATAAGGTTAGGAAAAATAAATTTAGATTTATTTCATGAAAAAATTTTATTTAAAGTGATAAACATACTTTTGAATCAAGAAAGCATCTTTTTAGTTTATAGAGGAAATGACTTCCGCCAAACAAAGATATTTTCGATTTGATAGAATCTACTGTAGATACAATGAATGGCGCTTTCGAATATGGTCAAAAGCATATACCATTAGAACTACAACATCTGTGATAGAAACGAAGAATACAAGATGTTGAGTCATCATGCATTTCTTTTACAAAGTAAAATTTTGTAATATGAAGAAATATCTTGTTGTGCGGTACATAAATTTATATGACTTAAAAAATTACATAACTGTCTGCAAGTCATAGTACAACTGAACAAAAAGTATTAAATCTTTTCAATCTATGAAATATTGTTCATAATTCATGAATGTATACAAACAGGTCAAATTAATATGTTTCTAAATCTTCCAAGAAATTTTTAACACCTTCAAATTAGGTTAGGAATCTGTGCAAAGAGCACTGAAACACATTTCTAACCGATGCGACAGGCGTTCTCAAGTTTGAACTTGGCAATTTGTAAGTATAAATTAAATTACTAAAAATATATACCAACACCAAACATCTGAAAGGAATGTGGCAAAATTTCCATAAGTGCTGTTAACTAATTGAATTTAAAAAAAAAGGTATCTCTAAAGTTCTAGTTTTTATAAACAATTGCAGTCGTGAATCAAAAAATAAAAAAATTTCAAAACTTTATAGAAGTATAAATATCTGTAATCTGTAAATTATTTATTAGTATTAAACTAAATAATAATATAAATTAAATACGCAAAAATAGACAATATTAATAATTATGTAAGGATTAATTTTAAAAACATGAATATTATTCATTGTATACAAGCAATTATTGAATAAATAATCAGAGTAAATATTTAAGTCAAAATTTAAAACAAAAATGATTGAACTAAATTGAGTACATTATACTATTTACCTTCAAACGATGCAAAATACAAAGGACCCCGCACAAAATGTATTGAAAAAAGGTCTCGGTGGATTTTGATAATTTTTTTTGATATTTTGTAGAACATGACCCCCCGAACAAAAAATCATAATGACAAAACCCCGAAAAATGGACAGATTTTCATCTGCACCGCGCCAAAAGTATCCTTTCAGACCAGCTTTCACGCTACATAGAAGCTATTGGCGCGAAGCTTACTGATAACACTTAGCACTCTGCAACTGTGACATTTTGTATGTCATGGCCCCGCGAACAAAAAATCCTTCTGACAAAACCCCGAAAAATGGGACAGATTTTCGTCTGCACCGCGCCAAAGGTACCCTTTTAGACCAGCATTCACGCTACATGGAGGCTACTGGCGCTACGCTCACTGAAAACACTTAGCACTTTGTAACTGTGACATTTTGTAGATCATGACCCCGCGAACCAAAAATTCTTCTGACAAAACCCCGAAAAAGGGACAGATTTTCGTCTGCTCCGGGCCAAAGGGACCCTCTGGAGTAGCATGCACGCCACATAGAGGCTATTGGCCCTACGCTCACTGGCAACACTTAGCACTCTGCAACTGTGACATTTTGTAGGTCATGGCCCCGCGAACAAAAAATCCTTCTGACAAAACCCCGAAAAATGGACAGATTTTCGTCTGCAACGCGCCAAAGGGACCCTTTGGAGTAGCATGCACGCCACGTAGAGGCTATTGGAGCTACGCTCACTGGAAACACTTAGCACTTTATAACTGTGACATTTTGTAGATCATGACCCCGCGAACAAAAAATTCTTCTGACAAAACCCCGAAAAAGGGACAGATTTTCGTCTGCTCCGCGCCAAAGGGACCCTCTGGAGTAGCATGCACGTCACATAGAGGCTATTGGCCCTACGCTCACTGGCAACACTTAGCACTTTGTAACTTTGACATTGTGTGGACCATGGCCCTGCAAACAAAAAATCCCTCTGACAAAACCCCAAAAAATGGACAGAGTTTCGTCTGCACCGCGCCAAAGGAACCCTTTGGAGTAGCATCCACCCCACATAGAGGCTATTGGCGCTATGCTCATTGGAAACACTAAGCACTTTGTCACTTTGACATTTTCTGGACCATGGCCCCACGAACAAAAAATCCTTGTGACAAAACCCCGAAAAGTAGACAGATTTCCGTTTGCACTGCGCCAAAGAGAACCTTTTAGACCAACATTCACGGTACATAGAAGCTGTTGGCGCGACGCAAGAAATCATCGGTAAGTCCTTGTCGCAGCTTGCATGAGAACATTAGAAGGTCCTGTTTTTGTTACGAACCTACATATGACTACCTTGACAAGGTACTGGATCGCAAAACGTTAAAACCTCAAGAAACTGTTTCTTTGTGATAGAAGAAATAGTGTTCATCTGTAAAACTGTGTTCATTATCAAATCTCGTTGAATTCATTGCCACTCTGCGAAGTCCCTGCAAAAAAAGATGAGGTTGCTAACCGGGTATAATGTAGGGCCTGTTAACGAAGAGTAAGCCAGGTAATAACGGCGATAAAATGAAGCCTCGATCATCTAAGTAATGTTGGCAAGATCTCCCATCTTCTTGAATATAAATATTCAGTGATAAAAAAAACGTTGTTTCTGCATTCAACTGAAAGCTTGTGTATATCACGTATGCCATTACAACTTTGGTGCTGCCTATAAGGATAGCCTTTAGCGCGGTGCAGACGAAAATCTGTCCATTTTTCGGGGTTTTGTCAGAGGGATTTTTTGTTCGCGGGGCCATGGTCCAGAAAATGTCAAAGTTACAAAGTGCTTAGTGTTTCCAGTGAGCTTAGCGCCATTATCCTCTATGTGGGGTGTATGCCACTCCAAAGGTTCTCTTTGGCGCTACACAGACGAACATCTGTCCATTTTCCGGGGTTTTGTCACAAGGATTTTTCATTCGCGGGGTCATGATCTACAAAATGTCACAGTTACAAAGTGCTAAGTGTTGTCAGTGAGCGTGGGGCCAATAGCCTCTATGTGGCGTGCATGCTACTCCAGAGGGTCGCTTTGGCGCGGGGCAGACGAAAATCTGTCCATTTTTCGGGGTTTTTTCAGAAGGATTTTTTGTTCGCGGGGCCATGACCTACAAAATGTCACAGTTGCAGAGTGCTAAGTGTTTTCAGTGAGCTTCGCGTCAATAGCTTCTATGTAGCGTGAATGCTGGTCTGAAAGGGTACTTTTGGCGCGGTGCAGATGAAAATCTATCCATTTTTCGGGGTTTTGTCATTATGATTTTTTGTTCGGGGGGTCATGTTCTACAAAATATCAAAAAATTATCAAAATCCACCGAGACCTTTTTCCAATACATTTTGTGCGGGGTCCTTTAAAAATATATATTTTTTGCATTATATTATGCATAGAAAAGGTTTATTTTTTAATTTTTACATTGTATCATGTATATTTTTAATCAGTAATTACGTGTTGCAATTATTAATTTGGTAACAATTTCTAATGTAAATTATTGCTATCAAAAAATTAACTGACATTTATTAATCCTCTATTTAATTCTCATTCCCGAAAAGAATTGTTTATACCTACAAATCTTAACTATAATTAAATTCTTTTTGAAGTGTACATTTATGTTATTATGCGCCTCTCTCCCTTGAGATCGCGTGACCTTGTAGCTGGTGGGAGGGCTTAAGGGTCTAATCGTACTAGAGGCCTGGAGATGGTGAACCAGAGTGACTGCATCACGAGTTGTGGCTGCTCTGGGGAACTGATGGACTCTAGTCTGCGGGACCTAAACTATGGAGCGATCCTTCCAGGGTGTAATAGCAAGGCCCCCTGGAATATCGAGGGCCCGAGTTCTCATACTCCCCAGCAATGATTTGATCGCCGTGTCAAGGGCTAAATGACACCAGGGTTAACAAATCCTTAAACACCCCGGCATGTCTCCCTCAGTCGAGGCGGATACGTCGGGGATAAATTTGCACCACAGCAAAGACGCCTCGGGGGTTCTAACCAGGCGTATGTCTGTGGTGCAGACAGGTATTGAGTACGGCCACCGAAACAGCCTGACGCCATCTGTTGCCTAAAAGCGGCAATTCCTTAGGGATGAATTCCACTTGTTTATACGCGATTGAAAATAAATAAATTTATACTGAAAATAAGAGTTTAACTATCAGATAACGAGAGTGTCTGTAGGAAAAGTGATCAAATCTCGATGTAGGGGAAAAAAATGTTGCTCGAGTTTATTACACGGTTTGATCGGAGTTGAGTTTTGAATTTATCTGTCTACGACAGGTCTATCGGATTACAAATATCACATAAAGCACTTCAATATTCTTGTTTTTCGGAAAAGGTATCTGGACAAATTATTGTGTTAATTGAGAAAGTAATATTATATATATTAGCATATTTATACGATCTATTATTTTTGTAAAAGTAATGCTAGTTGTCAGATTTTAAGGTTAGAAAGTTCAATTATCCCAGAATATTTATGGAGTATATTGTATTTTAATTTAAATGCCATTGCGTATTTTGTTAGTTGTCTTGAGTTTTAAGTGAAGCTTTTTTTAAACAATTCGCTATGTTATGTGAAAAAACTTTTTTCTTAGGTTTGCTGATTATGGCAGAAGCGACAGAACGCAGTCAAAAAGCTAGGAAAGGCAATTCGAATTGTTGTGTGTTAACTGCTTTAACAGCTTTAAAAATACTGGTCCTGATGTGCAAAAATGCACGGCAAAAATTATTTTCGTACTCGAGGCCAACGTTTTTTTTACATAAAATTATTTCTATTGGTCTAGTGGAATATTTATTGAGATTGGTTCATTATTTTTCAATTATTTAAACCAATGGAATTTGTTTAAATAATATTTTTTTCGAAATTGCTTAAAATTAAGAATGATTACCATTTCTTTGCTGGAATATTCATCAACATTGGTTAATCAATTTTTAATTATGTAAACAAATTCCATTTGTTTAAAACCAATTCAGAAATATAACAAAATTATTGTTTCAAACAATCAGAAGTTTTAATATAAATAGTAGAAAAGAAAAACTAACAAATTTTGTGAAAAAAATGTTGTTGAAACAAATTAAAGGTTGTTTAAAATAAATCATAATTTATTACCTCAACGATTGGAAAATATCTGAAAATAAATTTATGTCACTTAACGATAATACAGTAATACTTTTTATAAAAAAACGAATTTTTGAAAAAAAATTATTTAAGCAAATGGAATTTGTTTAAACAATTAAAAATTAATTAACCAGTGTTGATCAATATTCCACTGAAGAAATAATCATAATTATTATTTTTTTAAATCGAAAAAAAAAATTATTTAAACAAATTAAATTTGTTCAAATAATTGAAAATTTATTAACCAATGTTGATAAATATTCCACTAGACGAATATAAATAATTTTAAGTAAAAAAAACGAGAATAAAGTGCTCAAAAGTTCGATTTCATAAAAAAATTACATTTTTGGTTTTAAGGGTAGTTTTCAGGGTCCCTTGGGGGTGTGTTAGGGATGTCACACCCATATGGTATCGTTGCCGTCTAAAAAAAAATGTTTTTGGACAACCCTTATGTACGTAACATATTCCTAGTTTTCTCTATTTCGAACATACGGATATTCTAGTGTGGAAATTACACAATTCCTGATAAAAATACCACTAGTATTTTTATGTCCTAAGATTCCTGTGGCACATTTTTATTGCTAAGTTCATAAAGTGAAGGTAAATGTTTACAGAAACATTTATCAAGAAGAAAATTTAAGGCAATCCTATATGTAATTTTTTACTTGAATTTTTCACAGTGAGTGTCCTATATCTCATTTCTAATTTATTAATATTTTTAACATAAAGGAAATTGTTAGGGAATCTATAATTATAATTATAGAATCCCCTAATACTTCTCTTTATGTTAAAATATATTTTTAAATTAATAAACACCTGTAATTTAACGTCGTATGGGGGAGAACTAACAGACGTTTGTCTGATTACGCTGAACTGAATTTTGCTTATGCCATTCACTTTCAACTCCTGCACCCTCACCACATGAATGACTGCTAAACTTTTTCCCTTATTGAGTGTTTCAGGGTGAAAATCGATTGAAGGACTTATAGCTTGAAATCCTGTTTTAATTAAAATATTCATTATCAATCCGCTTGTTGACATTCGACCTGTAATTTTTAAGGTTATGCTCGTGACCAACAACGAAACTAGTACGGGTTTAACTGGAATGAAAAGACAAATTTTTCACGAAATCTTTTTGCCAGAATGTTTCCTCTGCTATTTTTCTTCGTTTTTAAAAATGTTATAACGTCTTTAAAGCAATCATTTATGCATTTATTATATTTAAAAACAATGCATTCGTGCTATCTTATGTACATTTCAAATTTCTATCCCTAAGGGATTTTCGGCTTTGGCCGCCGCGGGCGCTGTCTGTCATATCCGGTAAATATCAAGGTCATGTCCGTACTCAATTTCCCTAATCCAAGAATCCTAGTTATACAGGGAAAGGATTGGTGGCTTGGCAGGGCGTGGCTTCATATAAGAAGGGCAGCGCGAAAAAACACCCAGGGTGTGCGTAGCCGTCAAGGGTATGGATGCGATCTTGGTGCCTAAGCTCTGCTCCAGGTATCTCACCGTTATCAGGGTGAGATTCAGGTGCAGAAGCGGAGAATGGCTAGAGACTTTTATCGACTTGCCTTATTTTCCAACCGATGCTGAGGAAGACCCGTCTCCCAGAGAGGTGTAGGCTCTAATTCGGCACTGCCAGGAGAACAGGGTTCCTCTGCTTTTGGGCTGTGATGTAAACTCCGACCAGACGGTGTGGGGGAGCACAAACATCAATGACAGAGGGAGAAATTTAATTGAATACCTAGCGGGCACTGAGCTGGAGATTCTGAATCGGGGCGATACTCCAACATTCCAGATTAAAAACAGGAGTGAGGTTCTCGATTTGACTATGCTCGGATGCACTGAGGAACAAGGTAGTGGGCTGGAGAGTCTCCGATGAGAAGTCTCTCTTGGACTCAGTCTAGGAAAGGAATAAACGGGCGGAATACCTACCTGGAGAAACTCCGTAAAACACTAGAGCGTTGTGCAACAGGGCAAACAGAACTAAATTGCCTTCAGACTGGGACATCTATAAGACGGCCCAGTATGAATACAATAAAAATATAAGAATGTATAAACAGGAGGATTGAAGGCGCTTCTGCTAGGAATCGAAGAACATTCTGGAAGCAGCGAGGCTACACAAGATCCTGGGAAAAAATCAGAAGCTCGCCTCGGGATCATAAGGCTCGATAATGGTGGGTTTGCGGAAGACGAAGAAGCAACGCTGAATCACCTGATGGAATTTCACTTCCCGGGTTTTTAGCGAATTCGAACCGACCAAGAGGTGGAAGGCTGGGTCCAAGAGATGGAGAAGGCCGATTGGAATTTCGCTGCCAAAGTCGTTGATAACAAAAAGGTGGAATGGGCCCAAGGGTCCTTCTGTCCCTTTAAATCAGCGCGGGTGTAGGTCGTCTATCCAGCGCTCTTACTAAAGGGCATGGAGTTCATTGTCTCTCCACTGGCAAAACTATTTAGGGCAAGCATTGTTCTAACAAACGTGCCATTGGCATGGAAGGATGGCAGAGTGGCCTTCATTCCCAACCCTACTCTCTGATTTTTTCATGTAGTCCGGTCACTTTGGGCGTGAATACCTCGGAGACAAAAAATGAACCGAGTTTTTCTTTGAAGAAAGGATATTTAGTACGCGCGTAGCGCGCACAATGTTCTAGTTTTTTAAAAAACAACAATGGCTAATAACTAACTTTTCGCTAACTCAGATTCATATCTTTGGAATATTTGGTTCTAAACAACAATTTTCCTCCAAAAAAATATCATCATTAAGAACAATGCAAAGTAATAAATATCAGTACCAGTAGGACAGGGTGCAGATGTATTATATGCGCGCTGTACAGCCCTGAACTAAGGACCCCGAAGTTGCGTGCTACTGTTCTTCAAAGCTCACGCGGCTCTTTGAATGTACCGCTATACTTTAATGAAGCAGACACCTCTATTGCATCATTATTGATCGAACCTTTTTATATGACTGAACTAACAGAAAATTAATATATTTTTTCGAATTCTATTCGTTATCGTAGGTGCAGTAGTACTGAAGATAATTTTTTTCCTGTAAACTACTTTAGAGTCATATTTTTGAAAATATTTTATTTTTTGAAACACATATAGGTTCTTAAAACTTTGAAGAATAATTGAAATTTTTTTTCGAAATTTTTAAGGCAAATTTGACAATACAGGAGCTTCTCAAAGTTGACCTATGTACTCGAAGCGCATTATTTCGGTGTTTTCGGCAAATAAACGATGACAGTTCCTCAACAAATTTTCTCTCAATAACCGCTAAACATTTAATTGACGAAGAAATAAAGACACATTTACATGCAGTTTACAATTTTTTGTTATCATTTTTCCTCTCCGAGATATTCACGCTCGAAGTGATCGGACTACATGAAAAAATCAGAGAGTAGGAAGGAGGGTTAAACTACTGTAAAAGATTTCCGGCCGATCAGCTTAACCACTTTCATTCTGAAGACGTTGGAGAAGTTGTTTGAGAGATATATCAGGGATGAGGTGCTTTTAGCCTCCCCGCTGCACAGAGGGCAGCACGCCTTTCAGGCAAGCGGCTCGGTAGAAACTGCGCTCCATGCTGTTGTGGCAAAATTGGAGCCACAGCTAGAACAGAAGAGGTATGCTGTGGGTACCTTCTTAGACATAGATGGTGCCTTCAGCAATACTCCGTCAGAAGTCATCTGTCGAGAGGCTTTGAGGTGTGACGTGCCAGACCAGCTAATAAGCTGGATAGGAAGCATGCTCCGCCGGAGGAGACTTGAAACCAGATGGGGCGAAGGCCTAGTCAAGGGAATAGCGACACTTTTCTTATTTGTAAACTTATTTTCACACGAATAGCCACATCGAGTTGAAAA
>CAKNYM010009312.1:0-24033 GCA_932195095.1 Andricus curvator | reverse complement strand
GAGTTGGGCATGCTTGTCCCAAAGATTAAAAAAATTTCACAAAATATAGGAGAAAGAGTAGGGACGCGGAACATGTGTTCTCGCAGGGAATTTCCCCGAGTTGGGCATGCCTGTTCTAAAGTAAGCTTCAGTCTCTCTTCCAAAATGTATATTTTTCTCGATTTTACGATAATTAAAAAAATTATTCAGTACTGAAGTGAAGTGTATGTTTGAAACCTCGAACTTGAAATATTAAATTCAAAATTAAAGCACTCAAAATGCAAAGACTCTAATTTAGAAATATTTACAACAATCTCAAATAATGAATGATCGAAAATAATTTTTTTTTTAACAGTAAAGATTTCATGATTTCAATTAACCATTTCAGTTCTGAGTATTCTAAACTGAATATTTTTTAATTTAAAGTTAAACTGAACAATGTTAACTATCCAACAGTTAAAATTAAATAATTTTTGATTTAAATTGCTTATAATTTCACAATATAAAATTCGTAATCTTAAAAAGTGAACAATATTTTTATTTGAATATCAAAGTTCGATAAAATTAAAATGAAGCATATTGCAAGGTTTGAAAGTAAAATTTTTCTAATTGAATGCCTTCAATTTGAACGCTTTCAACTCAAAATTTGTTATTGTAAAATACTGTAAATTTGAAATTATTCAATTAGAACGTCTTGAATGAAAAATGGGTCAATTTCAGGCGCTATAAATTTGAAAATGTACATTTTTTAATTAATTAAAAGTTGTTAAATTAATTATAACTTAAAAATTATTGAATTTTGAACATTTTTAATTTGAAAATATTTCATTTCATTTTCTTTAATTTTGCACTTGTTTTATTTTTAAACTTTTAATCTAGAATTTATCGATTTTGAACATTTACAATTTAAAATCATTTAAAATGCTTTCTAACCGAAATCATTCAATAATTCAAAATTATTCTATTTCAAATACTTTCAGTTTCAAATCGCATAATCTCAAAAAATAATTTAAATTAAATTTAAACTTCTAGTTTTTTATTTCAACCACGGTAATTTAAAATTGTTTCACTTTTTATGTTTTAATTCAGTCTGAAATTTTTAATTGTTTTCTTTTGAAGACTTAAATTTTTTAAACATTTTAAAACATTTTCAATGCATAACATTATGAAAATCTTTTTAACCACCTAGTCGATCATAATTAAAATTTAATTTATTTAACGTTTCTGCACTCTCATTACATTCATTGTGTACAATTCTGAAATTCATCAATATTTTTTTGTGAATTATTTTACTCTTATAAATCTTTTGACAGGAAGATTCATCTAAATTTGTCAAAAATAGATTGGCTTTTATTTCTTAAAACGTTTTTCATGTTGATGCGAATTAAACGCACCCGCGGTTGTAAAATGTGGAGGGAATGAGAGCATGATGTACAGTAGCGCACAGAAGTATGGGGGCACTTTGTTAGTACAATGAATTTTTTTTTAATTTTATTAATCGAAAAATCATGAAATAACTATTTTATTCATGTGCAGACTTTACACTCTTCTCCAATTTCCCTTTTTTAAATAATACCTCCTTTTTCCCCTATTTTCAAGAAACTTCCTTTTTTTTTTACTTTTTTCACTTAAATGTGAATTGAATTAATACAACCCAATAAGAAAATCTAGCTATTTTTGGGTGAAAGTTTATTCTTTTTGGTTGAAATTTTTACTATTGTATTTTTGGTTCAGAATTAATCTTTTTAGTTTAAAAGTTATTTATTTTGTAGAAAATTCAACACTTCTGCTAAACTCATCTTTTTAGTGGAAAATTCAACTGTTTTGTTGAAAACTTGTCGTTTTAGGCTAAAAATTCAACTATGTCGATAGAAAATTAATCTTTTTAAATTAAAAATGCAACTGTTTGGTGGAAATTTTATGTGTTTTGGTCGACGGTTCAACTATTTTGTTGAAAATCAGTCTTTTTAGGTTGAAAATTCATGATTTTAGTTGAAATTTTAGTTGAAAATACGTTTTTTTTTCGTTTTTTTTTTGGTGTAGAAAGTTAATTTTTTTAACTAAAAACTTAACTTTTACTTCAGTATTCACCACTTTAGTTGAAAATTGATCTCTTTGGTTGAAAACTTAACTACTTTGTTGAAAATGGATATTTTAAATTGCAAATTGACATTTTTAATTGAAACTGATTCTTTTTTAGTTGAAAATTGAACTAATTAGTAGAAAATTAATCTTCTTGGTTGCGAAAATGTATTATTTTTGGTGAAAGTGCAACTGTTTGGTTAAAATTAATCTGTTTTGGTTGATGATTAAACTATTTTGTCGAGAACTGGTTTTGATTTAAAATTAATATCTTTGTTAAAAATGCATTTTTTTGTTAAAGATTCATATAATTGGTTGAAAATGTGACTATTTTGTGGAAATGAAATTTCAGGTATTTTTCTTAAATTTCGTACTTTTTGGTAGATAATTTTCTTAGTTGAAAATTGTTCTTTTATAATTGAAAATTCAACTATTCAGTAGAAAATTCATGTATGTTGTTAAAAATTCGTCTTTTTTTAAAACATTTGACTTTTAAGCTTGAAAACTTAACTACATATTTTTTTGAAAATTCAATATATTTCGACTTAATTGAAGTCTTAGGAATATAAAAAGCTGCAAATTTCTATTTTGAAGGGCGAAAAGGGGAAAAATGTTTTTTTTAAAGGGCATTATTTTCCATACTTGTAAAGGTTAAATTGTTATATAATTTACGCTTAAAATTTTAATATCAATTTCATTAAATTGAGAAAAGACACTTAAAAATTACGTTGTAGTATCTTAAGGGGTGAGTCTTGGCAGATTTAAGGGTGAATTTATTTTTAAAATCTGTGAAGCTTTTACTTTTCTTTTTAAAATAATGGATTTATTGAATTTTTAACACTTTAAGGTACTCCTAGGGTCGTTTTCTACCACCGCAATTTTTTTCATCATATGACACAAAAAGAGGGTGCGTGATTAAAAAAAAATTTTAATAATTAAATTTTTCGACCACCCTAATCTGGATTAATTTTATTTAAATGAAATTAATCCCCTATTTTCGTGAAAAACCACCCTATTTCCCCTGTTTTTAGAGCATTTTGGGCTGTGAAGTCTGTATGTCTTCTGGAGTTGAAAAAACTCCTTGTGTTTTTGTTTGAATTTCCCTTTAGTACCTCGCACGTAAAAGGTACTTATCACAATAATTTATTTTTGTTGAAAAATATGATTGAAAAAGGGTGCGATACTTTTGTGCGGTACTGTAGAAATGTGGTGTGTATATAAAAGAAAGGAGTGCGGGAGGATTAGAAGAAAAATGTTGCACCCCTTTCGTAATGGATGTCGAATTGACGCCTGGCCTGAATTCCAATTGGATCCATTGCAATAATACAGCACCCTAAGCTACTCAGTTACAATTGTCACGAATGTCCATCTTGTCTTTCAATGACAGGGTGCATTGCTCCTGCGACGAGAAATTTCACCATTGTCTTCAACGATCTGAGGATGGGGTTGGCAGCAGAATAGGAATTCTTTACTTTAGCATTCTGGATACTAAGTGCTTCCGCAAAGATCATCCGATACGAAACTGTAAGCGATACTCTAGGTAATGCTTCCTATTTCATCAAATTTATGTTCTTCTATTTCTCTCGTTATTATTGTGAAATGCGAACTTCATCCCCTCAAATATCAAGGGACTCGTCATATTTCAAAGGGCCAGGAACAAAAGCATCTAAATTTTAAATTATTTTAAATTATAAGGACAGGGGCAATTTTTTACCTTATTATTTTCAGGTTTCGGACACTAATGCTAGGGGAGTGTCGTACAGGTTGGAACACTGTATAGGTTGGGACAGCGCGCTTTCTCTCATTTCTTTGCACTGGTGCCACCTGTTATTACTGTCAAATATTAGTATCTATAGTAGCTCACTTATTATGTTAACTTGAGGAGATGGTTTATGCTTGTTGCAACTGCACCAAACGGTGTATTTACAAGGAGTATAGAAAAATTATCGTGTTGAAATTATTCAACCCCGATTAACTGAATGTTTTTCATCAAAATTGCAAGGTAAATGAGTTCAATGTGTTATGAATTAAATGAATTTTTATGCCTGAAGAGGATTTTGTATATAGTTTAAATCGTTTTTTTTCCCAACAATGCAAAAATGCCGTTAAATGTAATTGTATAAGTTGGGACACGTGTATCGTACAGGTTGGGACATGTTTTTTGACACCAATACGCTATTTTTTTCACTAAAAGTCGGTTTAGATTAACTTTTGAGTGTTAATAATAAAAATAATCACACTTTCAGTCATTGATAAGTACTTTTCACTCTCGACATTTCAGCATGTCTTGTTATAAGCGAGAAAGTGAACGGGGATCACTGATTTCGAGGGTTTGGCAAAATGAACAAGCTGAGATTTTTAATTGCTCATTTTTATGTAAAACCCCAATTGAACAAATAAATATTTACTAAAAGGTTCACTGTGGCGTTTCAAAATTATTTCTTACATTTTTCATATTTTAAGAGGTGTCCCAACCTACACTAAAAAACTTTTGTTTGGCAGATTGGAAGACATTCAGAAATCGGCTGTTAATTTTTTTGCATCGTAATTATATATATTTTGTTCACAAAAAGTAAACTATTCAATAGACCTTCGAAAGGGTTAATGAAAGCCCAAAAATATTATCATGGAAAAAAGTTGTGGGCCAAAAACAAAACCCGTCCCAACCTTTACTACATTCCCCTACTATTTTCTCATATTTGTCGTACCCTAATCCTAATCCAGCTATTATTCACTTATTGCCTTTAAACTTATACTATCTGTCCAAAAAATGTAGATACCTCAATTTTAGTACAGATAATAGTGAAAATTTTAGCAGGAAAAAATTCTAACAACATGGGACAAAGTACACGTTGCAGATAACGATTTTCCTTATACTGAAATTGCATCTTTTCTGGTTTAAATATCAGGTATTGTAGAATTAATATTTGCAGGTTGAAAACTCAATTTTGTTAAATTTTCTTTTTAACTATCAACTATTACATGTTTCGCTGAGAATTCATCTTTTTGTTGAAAATTCAACTGTTTGATTGAAGTTTAGTCTTTTTTGTTTGAAAATTCGACTATTTAGTTGAAAACTCTTCTTTTTATTTTGATAATAATAATAAATAAGTAAAAAATATATAGGGGAGAGTGGTCCTAAGTCGGCACGGTAAGATTTTTTGTCGAAAACAGAGCGTAAAAAGGGTTTAATGGCGCTTTAATCTACCACGGTCCTCTATCTACAAATTCTATGTCGTTCGGATTTTTGCTATTTCTCAAAATGGTGGTCCTAAGCCGGCACCCCCTGTCATGAGTCGGCACATAATTTTTTCCGCTCAAATGCAAGAAAAAGGGCAGATTATCTAAGTTTGAGGAAGAAATGAACAAATTTAAACCATTTACAATAAAAAAAAACATGTAGAATATTGTCAATGAGAAAAGTCAATGAGAAAACACAGAAAATAAAAGGACACTTACCAGAGACAAGCAACATGCAGTCAAAACACAACCAAACAAAAAAAGCCAACAAGAGACGAGTGACATGGAATTGAAACACAACAAAATAAAACAACACACAAATAATAACAAAAGCAACAAAAAAAGGTGCCGATTCAGCACCACTTGTTTGGTGCCGACTCAGGACCACTACGAATGTTTACACATTTCATGCTATTACACCCCGCTCACGCTGTCAAGCGAAAACTAAAGTGACAAGAGCGTAAATTACGTCCATGTCTACGAACCTGTCATACGACAAAATGGTTAAGCCGACACGCGCCATCACTGAGAAACGGGAGGGTGCTGGCTTAACCCATAGTGCCGACTTAGGACCACTGCCCCCTATAGTAATTATGTTGATAACTTTGTTCAAAATTTTACTATATTGTTGAACATTCGTCTATTTGGATAGAGAATTCGTATATTTGGATTGAAAATTATTTGTTTTTTTTTTGTCCAGAATTCAACTGTTTTGTTGAAAATTCATTCTTTGGGATTGCAAATTCATCTTTTATGGGAGAAAAGTCATCTTTTTTGGTTGAAATATATGAATTTGAATTTTTTTTAATTTAACCTGAAATTTGGTTGTTTCACTCTGTATATACAAGATTAAAATGCTGGTCTTTGAATATTATTGATCAGGGAAAATTCAAAATTGGGCCGGGAAATGTCAAGGAATTTTGAAAATGATGTTTTTCAGTCACCCTATTGTATAAAAAAATGCCATAGTATCTTGATTGAAATTGATAATTAACAATAAAATAAAATTGATAATTGTTTGAAATACCTTGATATAAAAAAACTGTAAGTGCGAGAAACTTTCTAGCAAACCCTCTCGCAACCCCTAAAGAGTAAAGACATATTAGAGATCACATTAACATAAATTCCAAGTATCAAAAGTGACATCTTAAATGTCGATAAGACAGCAGTCTTCAAAACTAAATAAATCATTCCCCAATGAGAAATGTGAGTTGAAAAATTTGTCAACTTAGAGCCAATCTCTCCAAATCGAGATAAGCTAGCTTTGCCTTAAGCCTCAAGGGCAGCTATTAGTCACTGGAGTTGAATCGAGTGTATTTTCCAACAGTAACAAGACCGGAGGGGTCGGCCCTTGATCTTTTGGGTTTAGAATTGTTCAAAATTAAAAGGACAAAATTGTTTCGGCAGATTTCCTAGGAGGTGTGTGGTGTTCGAGCTGGACGAAGGTGGAGAAAAGGTGCATCAATGGTTCGACGTACCACCCTTCAAAGGCTAAGCCGCCATTTATCACGACAGATGACCAAGGAACCCACAAAAGGACCCGCAAATGCCTCTTTTCTAAACCGCATGCTTTCAGTGTCCACAATAAAATTAGTTTTTTTTTATAATATCAATGTAACAGCCCACGTGTACAATTTGAAAAAAAGACTTGATTCAAAATTGAAGAATCTGTACGAAATAAAAAAAATTTCATTTGCACCAATCGATTCCGCTTTGATCCATTCAATATCCTATTTTATCCAGGAATAAAGAAGAAAATATATTCCGTTTAATCCAAATACAGGGTGGCCACTGTACCGGGAAACCGGAAATGACAGTGAATTTATTGTTTGACTAGCAATTTTACAAATTTTTAGAAGAGAAATTTACCCAATCATTCGAAATATTACCAATTTCATATCACATGGTATAATTCAATTAAAATTATGTTCGGCTTCAACATTTTTTTAAAATGCTAAGTTCAGTTGTTAATTTTAGCAATTCTTAAAACATTCAGTTAATGATGCATTATTCTAAAAGCTTTTACTTAAAAAATTGTCAGTTTTGAGTACCTTAAGAATTATAAATTAAAAGCATTTGAAATTGAACATTTTTTATAAAAAAAACTTTTTAAATGGATCAACTGTAAATATAAATTAATTATGATTTTTAAAACTGACCTGTAGATCAAGTTTTAAAAGTTGAACAATAATTGATTTTACAAGAAGATTCTGAATCTGTTCAAAATTAAACAGTATTAAACCAATTTAATCGTCCGATTGAAACTTTATAACCTATTTTCAATTTCAAAATAATTTCAAAATAATATATTCATAATTGAAAGATTTTATTCAATTTCAAATCTATTCAAATATTTGTTTCAGTCTAAAATATTTCCAGTTTCAACCCATTAAATGTGAAGTTTTTTAATTTAAAAAAAATAACAATTTTCAGTAAAGAATTATAATTTCGACATTAAGACAGGGAATTTCTTAAAAGATGTATAATTCTGTGCTGGGACAGGGGATAAATAAAAGAAATATTTCAAAATATTCAAAGAGAATTCTAATTCTGAATGTGACATAGAATTTTAGTAAAGAATTATAATTTTGAGTTTGGGACAAGGAATTTCTGTGAAGAATAATAATTTTTACTTTTGACACAAGGAATTTTAGTAAAGATTCATAATTTTGAGTTAAGGGCAGGGAATTTCTGTAAAGAAATATAATGTTGACGATTCGGACATGTTCCAAGTCAGAATTCGTCACAATTTAAAACTTCCGTCTTCTCAATTTTGAAAAAGGGAATTAATTACGTTTCTGAATTCTGTTCGAATATTTTTTAAATAAGTATAATTCTCACTTGGAACAGGGAATTTCATAAAGAATTATAAATATACTTTTGGAAAATAATCATTATTCTGACATTATAAATAGGGAATTTACAAAAATAGTCCCTGTTTCAATTCAGAATTGGTCTCATTTTGAAAATTCCGTATTCAAGTCAGAATTCGTTTGAATTTGAATATTCTTTTTTTTCCAAATAAAATTTTTGCCAGAATTCGAAACTTCACTCTTTCAAATTTTCGAAAAAGGCAGTTAATATATTTCTGAATTATAATACAAGTGTTGTAAATAAATATAATTTTGACTTGGAACGGGGCATTTTTGAAAATAAATGTAATTGTGACTTGAAACTGGGAATTTCTGTACATAATTATAATTTAGACTGAAACAGGGAGTTTTCGTGAAGAATTATAATTTTGACATGGAACGAAAATTCCGGAAAATAATTTTAATTGAAAAAACTGTTTACAATAACAAAATTATAATTCTTTCACAAAATTATCTGTTCCAAATAAGAAAATACAAAACTAAAAACTTTATACAATTTTTGAAATAATTCGTACAAATATTATAAGAAAAAAAAGTGAAGGGGTACATAACATGAAGCCAATTTAAGTTTTTATTTTTCTTATTTTATCTGATTATTCCTTTACTATTATAGCCGCTTTTCATCCCCTATAATTCTCCTATTCTTTTCAATTATTCCCTATTTTTACTTTAATAGGATCCGTGAGACTTGACCTAAACTAATCGCAGGAAAAGTAATTAAGGGAGAAAGCTATTGAACCAGCGTCAGTTTAATTGCTCGAAGCGAGTTTAATTGTCCATTTTTCTCCCGTCGAATGCAAAGCTCTTTATTATTTTTTTCCCATTCTCATTTAATGTGAAAAGTGGTGCAAACGTTAATAAAGTCCATCCAATATTCCCGACTATAAAACAATATTTGCAAAAGAGAATATGACACTGTTCGTCGCGCTGCTCGTTTTATCGCCTCCACAATAATAGCGAATTGAGCGTTTAATATCCATTTTAGAAATGAGAGCAGCCTACATATTGTGTTATTAAACTGAATCGAACCATCGTATTACCTATATCTGTATTTTTTTATTCCCTATACTGCATTTATTATTCCTGGTATTATGAAATTTCCCAGAAAGCGTCGGATCGGATGATTTTTTTTCCTTTCTCCTGGACGCTTTTTTCCAATAGCTTTATGACGCCGTTTTTTATTATGCTATCGTAGTTGAACATGAATGTTCAGAGAATCATGTACCTCGCCAAAACGAGATTGGAGATTGTCCAATAATTTTGGAATGGGGTCTTTTACTGAGCTATAAATGATTTTTAGGTGCTGATCCCACTGTTGTGTTCTGCCATTTCCTCCTCGAATAAACAGTTTTAATATTTTCAATTTTGATTTTTCTGACAAATAGCTCTCCGCCTTTTGGGAAAAGCTTGCAATTTTTAATTTATTTGTATTCCGCATTTAGGAAATTATTACAAGTTTGATTTTTCAAAACCGGACAGTGTGAGGGAATTTTATCACTTTTTTCACTTCAACTCGTGCTCTGTTCGTCAGTTTTAGAAAATTTCCAATTAAATTCTCAGAGATTGGTTTGTGTTTGTCTAATAGAGCAATCAAAACTTGAAAATGTTTGCTTAAATAAATTTCATTAATTTTTTTCTGACGCCGGGCATAAATTTGATTTTTATGGCTTCTAGCGCTTCTTCAACGAGGTAATTTTGAGCAGACAAATACTTCTCGCGACCAAAATTAGGAGAAAGGTACGATGACGTTTTTTGGAAAGTTTCAGATCATTTTTTTCTTATTTTTGTCGCAAGAAGTTTTTGCCTGCTCAAAATTTCCGCGATGAATGAAAGGCTAGAAGAAATAAAAGTCCAATTTACGCCCAGCGTCAGAAAAAAAATAACATTCTTTTAAACAAAAATGTTCAAATTCGATTAGTTTATCAGGCAAAGGACATCCTGAAGTATAATCACGGAGATATTCATGTGAAATTTTTAAAATTTAACATCCAGATACATCATTTAAAATTTATAATTTGAAATTTCATTTGAAAGTCTCCAGGAGACTTCGTTTTTGCAAAAGAATATTTGATGTGCCGTTATTGAATCCGGGTCCTCAAGTATACAATTTTGTTGTAATTTTTAAAGTGCAAATTTATTAATTTATTTATTCGATAAAAAAATTATCAGAAAAATATATAGTTTTTAGTCAAACCATTGATAAACTTCCAATTTTGACATGAATTTTAATAGAAATATTCGTCTTTCATTGAAATCTTATCCTTGTCCAAATTTATTTTTAGATTTGACTAGATGCCTCACACTTCGATTTTGGTTTTCAGGAAATGTCGATTTCCTTGATTGATTCTTTAAGGGATGATAAAACAACTCTTTAAATAAATTCCAACACTTTTCCTGGTAGAGAACGCTTCCTCCACTTATATGTAAATTATTCTTTATTCCAATGGTTTAATCAAAAATCTCCCGTAGGTTTGGTTTTTTGGAAATGTACCGAATTGTACCGAATTTCGATATGAATATCCACATTTTTTGGTACGTTTAAAGACTTCTTTATTATTATGGCTTTGAATTATTATTTTAATAAATTAAAATATTTACAATTTGACTCACTTAAAATTAAAAGCTTTCAAAATATTATTAATTTCAACGAACTGTCTACCGTTACGGAATTGGTCGGAATAGACCCTTTTTCCAGCTCGTTCAGGGTTAACGTTACGGAAATTTCCGTAATACTAGTCAGTGCCTAATTTGAATTCACTCAGTTTCAAACTTTGGTTTTAAATTTTACAGATAAAGTAAAAAGTTTTCTATATATATTTATTGGTTTCCTAAACTTTTAAACTTTCATTATATCCAAATATTGTTATATTGAAAAGTTTGAGCAAAACCGCATTGACAACTTTCAAGTTGGATCGTTTCCAATTTGGAAACTTTTAACGTGTTATCTTGTTTGGAGAAATTTTAATTCGAAAACACCTAAAATTTGAAGTTTTCCAATTAAAGCGCTGAAAATTTAAATTATATTTACAAACTTCGAATTCGAATTGAGCAGCGTTTCATATTCGAAATCCTAAAGTTCTTCATTATTTATTTCAAGTCAGAAATTATTTTTAAATTAGAACAAATTCGGAAAATTTTTGAAGTTTCAGTTTGAAATCTATAAATGTATCTACATTTAATGAGTAATGTTTCCGATTGAAAGAAATATAATTTTATTATTTATACATTATGAAAATCTTTTTCAGAAATTTTCATGAAAGTATAATAGCATAAGCGACTTCAAATTTAGCTAAACCTTGCGTCATGGTAAATAAGGAATGACTTCGGATCTGAAAATCCGCCCAACTGAAAAAAAATTGAGAAATTAATTATACGCGCTATAATAGACCCAAAAAATAATTAATAGCCCATGGAATCGCTCAATGTTCCTCGTAATTTTAGAGTTAATTAACATTTTATTTACTCTCTTCAAAAATGCTTTCCTTCTATAAATCGCATTTGACCCAAATATTACTTTTCCCTCAGTTTTAAAATTATACTAAAGGTTAAACAGATTCTGAAAAATGTAGCCCATCTGAATTAATCAAATTTAGTGTCAATCAAAAAACTCACTGGAAGAATAAATTATGTTTCTAATTACCCTGTGCTTCTGTAAGAAGGAAACGAGTGGAACTTTTCCAATTTTCATTTTTATACATTTTCGAATTCAGGCTTTTAGTTTTTAATTTATTTTAGTAACTGGGAACAAACATGTTGGAACTTTCCCATTTAGATTTTCGCACGATTTTGTTTTTGAGCTAAATTTAGATTATTTATAAAATCGAATTACTTTTGAATTTTTATATTCTCTCCAGGGTTTATTCTCTCTTTGATTCAATTAATTGAAAAAAGGTTACATTAACATACTTGATGAATTAATTAATTTCAGAGGTTTGTAGGCGAAAATGCTTTCGGAAATTCAGAAGCAGAAGACAAATCTGAAACTTGGTTCATTAACCGCACCCTGAAGCTCTTTGCCTCTTTGACCTCAACCACTTGAGTCCTCGTCTCACTAGGAGTTGACTTGTGTGTTAGGTGCTTTTCAAGAGCGTACTTGCGATTTGCCATGTAGAATTGTAAGAGACCATATTGAACATCTTCAAGTCGGAGAGTGTTCAGATAACAAACAAGAAGTCTTCATTAATTTGAGAACATCATGAGTAGCCAGTGGTCATTATAATTATAGCACTCAGGAAAAGAGTATCTGTAGGTCATATATTAATTAATAATCAATAATGATAATGTTTAAATTCATTAATTATTCCCTTAGTCTACGTTGAAGCAATTTGACAGTTTATTAGTATACGTGACTATATTTCGACGTGTCCAAATGAAAAGATTCCATCTCGGAGAAACCAAATGAAAACGTGCTAACTCGTAGATACCAAATGAAAAGGTGCTACAGAGATGAGGGCGCTGCTGTCCACAACATAATTTATATGGAATTTTGAAGCTTCCAGAGATCGCCACGCGAGTTAGCACCTTTTCATTTTGTCTCCACGAGTTACCAACTTTTCATTTTGTCTTCACGAGTCAGCACCTTTTCATTTGGTCTCTCCGAGATAGAATCTTGTCATTTGGACACGTCGATTTAGTTCCTTTTTTAAGAAACTTCCCCAACACTGAATCTGATTTTAAATGAAGAGAATTTGATATTCCAATTCAAACTAAAAAAATTCTATTCAATTGAAACAAATTCAAATGGAAATAGAATTTTATAAGATGTCAGTGTTGAGGAAGTTTCTTAAAAAAGGAATTATTGACAGCTACAGTTCCTTTTCTATATACGGAAACATATGTTACATATGTAAAAAAATTATATGAATTTCCAAAAAATAAATCAATGCTGTAATTTTTACTCTTCACAATCAATTAAAAATCTATCACGGTGAGCCTCAAAGAATTTTATGCTAAAAGTCTGCACTCGCCGGTTTTTTGCAGAAGAAAACTACAGTATGACATGGAAGTTTTTTTAAGCACAAAATGAAAATCATTTGTGTGGTCGTTGTTTTTCGCAAATCACCTCTACCCCGAAAGGGAAATGGCTTAATGGTATAATAATAATAATAATAATAATAATAATAATAATAATAATAATAATAATAAAAAAAAAAAACATAAAAATTTTAATTGTAAAACCTAAAACTTGCATAATTTAAAAAATTAAAAACTCTTCAATTTTAAAGAATTACAATTTAAGATCTGCATTTTTTAATTTAATCAAATTAATCAAATTAATCAATTTTTAATTTTAAATTGTAAGTCTTCAAAATTGAACTATTCCAAACAAAACGTTAAAAATGACATAACTTTAAAATATAGATCTTGAAAAAAGCATAAAAAAAACGTTTTCATTTGGTTTCTCCGAGATGGAATCTTTTCATTTGGACACGTCGAAATATAGTCACGTATACTAATAAACTGTCAAATTGCTTCAACGTAGACTAAGGGAATAATTAATGAATTTAAACATTATCATTATTGATTATTAATTAATATATGACCTACAGATACTCTTTTCCTGAGTGCTATAATATATAATAATAATATAATAATAATAACCTCTTTGAAAGTCTTATGAAAGAATTTTGTAAAATGAACACTATAAAACTACAGGTATTTTTTTTAATTCTTCCATAAAGCTTTTTTACTCAATTATCAAAGGCTAATGAGGCCCAATATCTAAATTTTTGAAATTCTAAAAAAAATACCAAACAGATGATTTTTGAAAATGGGACCCCACTTATGATTTTCATTGTGTGCTTTAAAAACTTCCACATCATTCTGTAGTTACATTTGGAAAAAAAAACAGGCAGTGCAAAGACTTTTAGGTTGAAATTGGTTGAAACTCACCGTGCTATAAAATTGAATAATAAAATTAAATTTTAAATATTCAAAATTGAATTTTTTTTTTTCGAAATTGAACTTTTCCAAAAACGGTTATCAAAATTGCATAATTTTCTATTATACGCCTTAAATATTGAAAAGTCTTCAATTGAAAATATTCAAAATTAAATAATTGTAAATTGCAAATCGTTAAAATTTAAGAATTTTAAATTGTAAGTCTTCAAAATTGAACTATTCCAAACAAAACGTTAAAAATGACATAACTTTAAAATATAGATCTTGAAAATTAAATAATTTGCAATTCTATATTTTCAAAATTCAAGACTTTTCAATTGTAACTCTTCAAAAATGCAGATCTTAAATTGTAATTCTTTAAAATTGAAGAGTTTTTAATTTTTTAAATTATGCAAGTTTTAGGTTTTACAATTAAAAATTCTGTAATTTTGATGATTGACATTCAAAATTCCATCAATTTGGAAGATTTATAATTGAACACTAAACATTTGGTGTTCGAAATCATTCAAATGTAAGAATTTTTGGATTCATACACTCTTTAAACTATAGAACATTGAATTGTAAATATTTAAAATTGCAGAGTTTTTAATTTGCAAAATTTACAATTTATAGTTGTGCGAGTTTTAATTTTTACCATTTTTGTGGGTTTTAATTTTTACAATTTGAAATGATGTAAATTATATGATTTAAATTTAAAATTTCTCTAATTTGGAAGATTTAGAATTGAACACTGGACTTTTCATCTTTAAAATTATCCAAATTTAAGAATTTTCATTCATTCATTTTTAAAAAGGAAGAGGTTTTAATTTTGAAAATTTACAATAAAAAATGTGCAGGTTTTAACTTTTACATTTAAAAAAGCTCTAATTTTGATGATTTACATTCGAAATTTATTTAATTTTAAAGCTATCGAATTGAAAACTTGTCTTTTGATTTTCGAAATCATCAAAATTAAGAATTTTTATTTATACATCTTGAAAATTGAACTATTAAATAAAGTTGAAAATTAAATACCTTCAATTAAAATATAAATCTTTAAATTTAAATTATTTAGAATGATATATTTTCAAAATTCAATAACTTTGAATTGTAACTCTTCAAAATTGCAAAATTTTAAATTGTAAATCTTTATAATTGAAGAGTTTTCAATTTAAAAAATTTACAATTTAAAAATTATGCCAGGTTTAAGTTTTATAATGAAAAATTCTGGTGATTTACATTCGAAATTTTTTCAATATGGAAGATTTAGAATTGAACTTTAGACGTAACTTTAAATAACATAACTTTAAATTGTAAATCTTTAAACACACAGAGTTTTTTATTTTAAAAATTTACGAATGAAAATTATGCAACGTTCAAATTTTACCATTTAAAATGCTGTATATTTTATGATTTGCATCCTAAATTTCTTTAATTTGGAAGATTTATCATTGAACACTTGACTTTTGATCTTCAAAATTATCAATTAGTCGATTGGTCTAGAATCAAGGAATCTTTTCTATTCTTGTATCAATTTTAATTTATGTTAGTGAAAAATGTTTAATTATAAAAATCCGATTTTTAAATACTATAAGTGATATGACCATAACTTCCTTACTCTTTAACAAATTTATTAATATTATAGGTCTATCGATTCGTCTCGAAACAATTAATATTTTCTACTGTTGTATCATCATTGAATTATGTGAATGAGAATATTTTCACTATAAAAATCGATTTTTTAAATAATATAAATGACCTTTTCCTTACTTGTTAATAAAGTCAAAGAATCCTTTATGTTATTGCATCAACGTTGAATTACGTTAATGAAAAAAGTTTTACTATAAAAAAACAAGTTTTAGAATATTATGAAGCGCTAAAAAAAGGCAATAAATATTTTTAATAATCCTTCGGTCAGTTTTGAGATATTAATGTTTTCGGAACTATTGTCATTACAAACCTTCCTTTATGAGGAAGAAAAATTAAAGAGTTTTCAGTTGTAAATCTTCAAAACTGAACTATTAAAAAAAGACATTCAAAACTATATTATTTTGAATTAAATTATATTTTAATGGTATACGCATTAAAAATTTAAGGATCTTCACTTGCAAATCTCCAAGATTTAGACCATAAGCATTGAAAAGTAAACAAGTTGGCGAATTTTTAATTACAAACATCTTCAAAATGAATCAGTGTCGAAGATGGAAGACATCCGTTAAAATGAAAATTGTATGAAAGACAATGTAGCTATTTAAATATTTATTTTAATTAATAAATAATTAATATTTTAATTGTCTTAATGATATTTTATAGTACTTTAAATTGAAGCATATAGGATTTTGATCTGATAATTAGGAAATCAAAATAATAAACGTGTAATGACCGTTCTGCTAGTTACTAAATAATATTGGTTGTTTTTTAATACTAATAAATGATAGGATATGAGTAGTCATTGATATTCCTACCTTCTTCAGCCAGTTCTGAAGAACTAGGAAAAATGAGGGAACTTTGAAATTGGATTTTGGTGTGAATTTAAGAAAATCCAATTAAAGTTAATCAGGCCTCACAGACCGGTCCCTATATCCCCTATTGTACCCTATATTCAGTTAAGGTCCCCAAAGTACCCTATTTTCAAGATTGGGTCCCTATATGATACCCTATTCGTAGCCCATAATGGAACTTTAAAAAAATGTATATTAAGATCAAAGCTTCCAAGAGTCAGGCATTTTGAAAAAATAGCAAAAATTAGGAAATTTCTGTAAGAAGTTACTGTAAAAATAATCAGGACTGCCAGACAGTTACTATTAGTCCATTTTTTTCTAAAATCACTTTTTACGGCCAACAGCCATACCACGCTGAAAAAACCAGTTCTCGTCAGATCACTGAAGTTAAGCAGCGTTGGGCGCAGTTAGTACTTGGATGGGTGACCATTCGAGAATACTGTGTGCTGTTGGCGTATTATGGGTGTGGTGAGCCCAAACTTGTAGTTATTTATAACTACAAGAAAACTATCCACCTAGAAACACTACCTGAATCGGGTAGTGTCACGCCTACCCTGAAAGGGAAATGGCTTAAGGGTATACTACTACTACTACTACTTTTTACTTACTTTTTAAGATAATAGTCACTTTTTTTCAATAAATAACTCATGGAGAATAGACTATTCTCCATGAAATAACTCATGGGTTAATAACTATTCAATTCAGGTCTGTATCTATTTCTGAATTGTCTTGAATTTTTTGGAAATATTTTAGGGTATTTTTAAAGATTCCGAGAAGTTTTTAATAGATTTCAATCATCTGAAGGGATTTTTAAGATTTTAGAGTATTTTTAAAAATTCTCAGGAATTTTCAAGAGCTTTTAAAAGTTTCAAGGGTTTTCAATTAATTTCAAATTATAAAAAATATTGTAGGAAATTTTAAAAGATTCCAAGGAATTTTGTCGTTAGTTTTATTAATTTGAAGGGATTCCAAAGCGCGAAATTATTTAGGATAAAGAATCTAAAATGTCGGCAGATTTGGAACGATTTTACAGGACCTATAAGGTTTTAAGACATTTTAAAAGATTTCACGGGATTTTATAAGGTTTCCGAGGATTTCAATGATTGTAAGGGTTTTTTAAAACTCTCAAGGTATTTTAGTAAATTTTCCAGGATTTAAGGAAATATCAGATTTCATAGAATGCCATGGGATTTTATATTATTTTAGTGGATTTTAAAGAATTTACTCCTACCCCGAAAGGGAAATGGCTTAATGATATAATAATAATAATAAACTCACGAGAAGCGAGGTGTTTGGTAGGGTTTCATTGATTTGAAGGGACTTGAGATTAGTTTTTGGAATTCATCCGGAATTCTTGTTAATTTATCCTGAATTTTTTTGAATTCTATAGAATTCTTTTGAATTTTTTAAAAATAGTTTGAAATCTTCTAAATGTACTCAATTTTACTTAAGTCAGTGGATTTTTTTTTTGAATTTTTAAAAGTTTGTATTTAATTGGTCCTAAGGATCAATTGATAAAATGATCAAAGGATTTGAAATATTTTAAGGTATTTTTTTTTTAATTCCTTGGCATTTTCAAGATATTAAAAAAATGTCAAGGGATTTCGAAAGATTTTAAAGAATTTGAAATATTTTAGGTTATTTAAAAAAATTACAAAGAAATTTTTAATTGATTGCAGTAATTTAATAGGATTTAAAAGGATTTGAAATATTTTAGTGTATTTTAAAAGATTCGCAGGCATTTTCAAAAGCTTTAAAAAGTTTCAAGGGATTTCAAAGGATATCAAAGGATTTGAAATATATAATATAAACGATTCCCAGAACTTTTTTATTTATTTCAATAGTTTGAAGGAATTTCAAAGACTTTGAAATATTTTAGGCTATTTCAAAAAATTCCATGGCATTTTCAATAGATTCAAATAATTTCAAGGGATTTCCAAGGGTTTTAATGATTTTAAAGGATTTTAATATCTTAATGGATTTCATCAAAGAATTTATTCACAAAAAGTGAGGGATTTCGTAGGGTTTCAAAGAGTTGCAGACATTTTCCAACATTTTTTGCAATTAATTTGGAATTATCCCTGAATTCTTATCAATTTATCCTGAATTCTGTTGAATTTTTCTAAATTAACTCAATCAAATGGATTTTTAAAAAGTTTATGTTTAATTCATCTTGGAAGTCTTTGAAACTCACCTTAAATTCTTAGGCATTTCATCAAACTCTTTTAAATTCTCTTTAATTTTTCTAAACTTATTTGAAGTTTCAAACTTACTCAATTCAAAGCATTTTTGTCATGTGTTTGAATTATTTTAAATTCACTTTTTTTTTTTTTAATTCAGTTTGATTTTTTATGAATTTCATCGAATCCTTCTCATTTCTCTTAAATTCTTCTATATTCACTCAAATTTTATTGTAATCAATGGAAGTTTTTGGATTTGTAGAATTTTTTCCAATTCATTTGAATTCTTTTGAATTTAATTTCAATTGTTTTGTAGTCATTAGTCACTTCTTTGGTTCGCAATTAGTATGATTTCAAAGATTTGAATTTTTTTTAATTCTCCATGAATTCTTTACATTCTTTGGAATTTTCTTTATTGTTTTGTTAATTAATTGCATTGTTCTAAATTTACTCAATTCTATTTAATTCAATGGAATTGAATTAATCTTGAATTCTTAGGAATTTCATCAAATTCTTTTGAGTTCCCTTACATTTTTCTGAGCTCATTTCAAATTGACTGAATTCAATAAGGTTTTTTCATATTTTTAAATTGTTTTCAATTCATTTGATTTATTTGGAATTTAACTTGATTTTTTTTGAAGTTTTATGAATTTATCTTGAATTTTTTACCCTTTGAGCGCGAAAAAAGTACCCTATGAGCGTGACAAAAAGTACCCTTCGGTCCCTATATTTAATTCCATAGGGACTGCGAGGCCTGAGTTAATACAAAATAATAATAACAAAGAAGTGTTTCTATTTTGGAAATTTTTCTATTTGCAGGCGTAGCAGCTTCTGTGGATGTGCACTTTGAGAACAAGGATGGTGGTTTTTTTCTGAAACACACCCCGAGGCAGTACTACCCGGCGGCGTCGAGACCGGAAACGATGACGCCGATATCAACAGTGCCGGCGTCGCCACCAGGCTCGGTCCTCTCCATGGACAAGTTCAGCGTCTTTCAGACGAGCGAGCCGGTTTCTGTCAGGGCGACCTACGGCCCTTTCAGCACAAAACAAACCGTTCCGGCTAGGTACATCGTTCCGGATCCGCTGGATAGCCTTCCGGTACCCGATCCTCGGAAAGGTCCCAACAACTCAACCTCCTCGTCGATGACGATGAGCGGCACTTTGCTGGATGCTCAGGAACTAGGAGCCAGGCATCTGGACATGTCGGCTCACCTGGTGAGCACCAGTGTCGCCCGGGACTCGCCGGTGCTCAGGTAAAGTTTTAAATCAGCCCAGGTGAAGAGCTTCACAAAGTCATCATATGTCATAGGTCACACACAAGTACGCAAGCTGAGTGATAACCCCATAGTAAGATCCCTACTCTTTACTCTAATCACATCCACTGAGTAAAGCTCTCCACGAGGGCACATTAGTCCAAGTGATTAACTTGTTATCCAGAGTAATTCAGGTTATTCGAAGTAACTTACATAGGTAATCCAAATAGTTTTGAACTATTTTGTTGAATTTTGTTGAGAAAATTAATTTACTTAACTGAAAATTTAACTATTCCATTTTTTGTTCAAAAATTAATCTTATAGATGAAAATTTATGTAGGGTAGCTGTCTCATTTACTGCGGTATCAAGCATTAGTCTCATTTTATTTGACTATTATTTTTAATACATAATGAAATAACAAAGCGTTTTTATTTCACTTGAAAGGACGACGTTTTTTGTACATAAAAAACAGTAATAAATATTACTGCGTCCATACTACTGTATTGTTTAAAAAAAAATGATGAGATAACAGAAAATTTACTTTATGTTCAATTTATATCTTAAAATAAAAAAACATATGTGTGCCTATTACTGCGGATTTATAGGTTATATTTTGGAAACTGGAGTTATTTTATATACAACATTGTTAAGAACGATTAAACAATGAAACATTTTACCAAAATTTATCAGTTGCTTACAGTCTTTGATCTTCTGATTATTATACTCTATGAAGGATATATAAGAATTAGCCTATTCACTTTTAAGTGGAACAATTTTGGTCAAAAATGTAACTATTTTATTGAAAATTGTTTTTTTTTTTCTTGAAAATTAATTTTTTGACTGCAAATTTATTTATTTTTTTGGTAGAAAATTAATTTCCTTCAGTTGAAAATTCGACTTTTTGGCTGAAAATGAATGTATTTTGTTAAAAATTTGTCTGTATTGGTAGAAAACTAATCTTCTTGGTTGAAAATTCTTTTTCATTTGGGTAAAACTTAAACTTTTTGGTTAAAAATTTATATTGTTTAGTTGAAAATTCATCAATAATTTTGTAAAAAAGTAATTTTTTGGTTGAAAATTAATGTTTTTTTGTTGTAAATTCGTTTTTTTTTGGTAGAAAATTCCTTTTTTCTAGCATTATGTTCTTTAACTGAAAATGTAACTTTTCCACTTTTGATTGTAATTTAATATTCTTTAGTTGAAAATTCGACTTTTTGGTTCAAAATGAATGTATTTTGTTAAAAATTTGTCTTTGTTGGTAGAAAATTTATCTTCTTGGTTGAAAATTCTTTTTCATTTGGGTAAAAATTTAACTTTTTGGTTGAAAATTTATATTGTTTAGTTGAAAATTCATCAATTTTATAAAAAAAGTAATTTTTGGTTGAAAATTCAACTTCTTTGGTATAAGATTCAACTATTTGGTTCACAATTAAATTTTCTTGTTAAAAATTAATGTCTTTTGTTGAGGATTCGCCTTTATTGTTAGAAAATTAATTTTCTTTGTTGAAATTTTTCTTTTCAATGTAATTACTTGGTTGAAAGTTGAACTACTTTGTTAAAAATGTATTTTTGGTAGGAAATGCATTATTTTAGTTAAAAATTCATCTCTGGTCCAAAATTAATTTTTTTTTAAATTGAAAATGTAACTATTACATTGTTAGTTGAAAATTTATCTTTTTTAGTTGAATAGGCAACTATTTGGTTGGAAATTCATGTATTTTGTTGAGAAATTCGTCTTTCGGTAGAAAATTAATCTTCTCGGTTAAAAATTCGTGTTTTTGGTTGAAAATTCAACTATTTGGTTGAAACTTAATCTGCTTTGTTGAAATTTAAACAGTTTTTAAAAAAAGTATCCTTTCTGGTTGAAAAGTGAAGTGTTTTGTCAAAAATTGGTGTTTTCGGTTGGGAAAGTCAGGGAATTTTATAAATGAAAATTTTCGGCCACACTGGTGTGAAGAATTGGTTGTATTAAACAATTTCAGTTTTTCTTTGATTAGAATTAAATAACAAGTCGGTAATTAGATTTCCCAGATGACAGGATTTAAACTGGCTGACTAAATTAATAGTTTTAAATTGATTTTTTTTAATGGTAAGTATTTAAAATTCAAAGTTTTTAAATTCAAAGTTAGAACAAAAAGAGAATTTTTATTTTTATGACATAAAACTTGAACAGTTTCAGTAATAAGTAGCCGAAATCGCATATTTCGATATTTCAAGTCAAATTTAACCATTTTTAACTGAAAGTCTTTTAAATTAAGTAATTTTGAATTTTAAGTACATAGAATAATATTAAATTTGATGAAATTCAAGTCTTCTAAATTGACCAATTGTAATGTAATAAACATTCGACATATTCAAAATGAAGGATTAAAACATTTTAATGTCAACAATTTGAAATTAGATGTTGCAGAATTGAAAATGTTCAGTCATATTCTAATTGTAAATCAATTGGGACCGCTTTAAATTTAAAATTAATTAATTAAAAACACTTTCCAGTTGACATTATTAATTTTTTACGTGTGGATAGAAAAATAGTTCAATTTCAGGCCCTTTCAATTTGAAATTGTACACTCTGAAGGATTTAAATTTGAAATTGAAACCTTTTTAATATACTCTATCTGAAAGAAATTATTTCATTTTTAAGGCGCTCTCAATTTCACTTTTTTTTATTCAAAAATTAAATTTCTGAAATTTTGAATGATTCTATCTTGATTTTATCTTTCTGATCGTTTTCAATTTGGAAGTGTGCACATTTTAAGCTTTTCAATTTTTAATTGTTACATTTCTAATGTCTCATCGACTGTCTCGTAAACAATTTGAATTTAATTTTTAATCTTCAAGTTTGAACAATGTTGACACTTTTTTAACGCTGTTAATTCAAAATTATCAAATTCCAAACGCTTCAGAATTTAAATTCTCGTATTTTGAGGTTTTTAATTTTTATAATTATTCAATTTGAAGGCCTTCAATTTTTTAGTGCTTTGTTTTCTTGAGGTAAGGAAGAAAGCACCATAGAGCAGTTCGAAGCCGATTTATATTTTTAGATTTATGTATTTGTCGACGCGTGCAAGTGTCTAAATTTTAAATAAGGTTCGTTCACTTGACGCGGGTTTGTTAAAAGTATAAATAATTTAAAAGGTTTATCAATGTGGTTATATAAATTTTAAAGGCCAATAATTCTGGTACTCGTGTAATATGGTAGCAAACTGGTAACACTGAGTTTATTCAAATTTAAAAGAAAAACATTACACCACATTTATACTTTACATAACTAGTGATCGCCAATCGGTTTGTCGTGAGAATGAAGAAGGCTCACTTCGCTCGTATGTCCCTACCACGAAGGAATAGTAAGGAGTGGTATCACCCTATGTGTTTGGTGAGCAGAGGTGGGACAAGCGACGTCCAAGAATTCGTTAATGCTTGCCACGAATGAAAACTCGTATGCACGGTCGTGCACATGCGCAGAGCTGTTTTCGCAGTCACGTGTTATACCCACTCCCCTACATTATATTTTGTCATCTCGATGCATATGTAGGTTATGTTCGTTTGTGTGTTTATTTTGTTGGGTGTGTATCACGTTCCTGAATTAAAATCGAGAAGGAAAATGGCATCAAAAATACGAAAAGGATCTAGAAAGTGTAAGTACTACAATAACATTATTATAATCATTTATGGATTACGTAAGTAAGGGATAAAGTTAATTTCAGTGAACAAAATATTGTAGGTTAATATGTGCAAAATACATACTTACTCTGCAAGCTTTATGCACTCCTTAAAATTTAAATATGTACTCTTTAAATTTTATTGAAACATTCACATTTACAATTTTATTTTACTAAACCGGCAGCACAGAAATGTTCAAAACAAAACACAAGTTCGAAACTTCAAACACGTGTTGTCATCGTTGGCATGGCAACCGCCAGTGCGCATGTGCACGACCGTGCATACGAGTTTTCATTCGTGGCAAGCATTAACGAATTCTTGGACGTCGCTGGTCCCACTCCCCACTTACAGGGATACTACTCCTTACTATTCCTTCGTG
>CAKNYM010009309.1:0-10533 GCA_932195095.1 Andricus curvator | reverse complement strand
CTTCAGTGATCTGACGAGAACTGGTTTTTTCAGCGTGGTATGGCTGTAATATAAATAAATAATAAATATAAATAAATAATAAATAAACATTATTTCAATCGAAGATTATTAATTATTATTGTTTCTTTGAATATGTATGACGGAGTAATCCACTTGTAATCCAAATAATTCGGAGTAATTTACATGGGTAATCGAAATAGTTTTAAACTATTTTGATAAAAAATTTGTGGTTTTTTTTTGTTACTAGATAAATTTTCTTAGATGAAATTTTTAATATTTCATTTTTGATAAAAAATTAATCTTTTTTAATTGAAAATATATATTTTTTAGTAGAAAATTCAACTTTTTCGTTGAAAAGTCATGTTTTTGGTTCAAAATTCAACTATTTGTTGAAAATATAATCCGTTTTATTGAAAATTTAATTGTTTTATTGAAAGTTCGTCTTTTTGGGTTGAATGTTGAACTAATTTGTTAAAAATCGATTTTTCTGATTGCAGATTCTTGATTTTAGCCGAAAATTAATTTTTTGACGGAAAATTTTAATATTTCATTTTTGGCGAAAATTTGTCTTCCTTAGTTCAAAATTCATGTAGTTTGATGAAATTTTTTGTTAGAAAATAAAGATTCTTGCTTGAAAATTCATCTTTTTGGTTAAAAACTGAACTATTTTGTTGAAAAATCCACTATTTGGTTGAAAATTCATGCGTTTTTCGAAAATTTGTCTTGATAGAAAATTAATCTATATATATATATATATACAATTGAATTAATTTTGCGAAAAGTTTAACTGTTTTGTTTAAAAATTGTTTTTTTTGCTTGTAAATTAGTTTTTTTAACTGAAAATTCAACTATTTGTTGAAAAAATAATCTACTTTGTAGGAAATTCAACAATTTTACTAAGGAAATTTTTGTTTCAAATTTAACTGTTTTATTGAAAATTTGCCTTTTTAGGTTGAAAGTTGAACTACTTTGTTAAAAATCCATTTTTCTGATTGAAGATACTTGATTTTAATTGAAAATCAATTTTTTGTTAGACATTTTTTTAAACTGAAAATTAATTTTTTTAACTGAAAAATTTAATATTTCATTTTTGGTGAAAAGTCTTTCTACTGTTTTTGAATTAAAATCTATTTTCGTTGAATTATCAACTACTACATTTTTTGTTGAGAATTCATCTCTTGGTTAAAAATTAATCGAATTTGTCAAAGTTACACAATTTTGTTAGAAACCATTCTTTTGGTTGAAAAGTATTCACACACTTCTTAGTAAATGTATTTTTTCTAATTGAAAATGCATCTTTTTGGTTGAAAACTGAAGTATTTCGTTGAAAAATCAACTATTTTCTTGAAAATTCATGTATTTTGTTTAAAAAAATTTCTTTTTGGTAGGGAATAATTCTTCTTGGTTGCAATATAATTTTTTCTTTGAAGACACGTTATTTTAGTGGAAAACTCATCTCTGGTTGGAAATTTTACTATTTGGGTGAAAAATCGTTGTTTTTTTGGTTGAAAATTTATTTTTTAAGTGAAAAGTGTAACTATTCCATTTTTGATTGAATATTTATATTTTTTAGTTAGAAATTAAACTATTTTGTTGAAAAGTCATCTTTTTAGTTAAAAATTTAAGTTTTTGGTTGAACACTCAACTATTTGTTGTAACTTGAACTTTTTTGTTAAAAAATCGTTGTTTCTTAGTTAAAAATTTACTTTGTAGCTGAAAATTTAATTATTCTTGTTGAAGATGAATCATTTTAGTTGAAACTTTATCTTTTTGGTTGAAAATTCAACTATTTTGGTGAAAAATCGTTTTTGTTTGTTTGTTGAAAATTTATTTTTCAAGTGAAAAGTGTAACTATTCCATTTTTGGTTGAAAAATTGGTTTTTAGTTGAAAATGCAACTACATTTGGTTGAAAAGTCTTTTTTTTTAATTAAAAATGCACGTTTTTGGTTACAAATTCAACTATTTGTTGTAACTTGAACTTTTTTGTTGAAAAATCGTTGTTTCTTAGTTGAAAATTTATTTTTTGGTTGGAAATTTAATTATTTTTGTTGAAGATTAATCATTTTAGTTTAAACTTCATTTCTTTGATTGAAAATTTAACTATTTTTGTGAAAAATCGTTGCTTTTTGGTTGAAAATTTATTCTTCAAGTGAAAAGTGTAACTATTACATTTTTGGTTGAAAATAGTTCTACTATTTTGTAGAAAAATCATGTATTTTGTTGAAGTTGTCTTTTTAGTTAAAAATTCACGGTTTTGGTTGAAAATTCACCTATTTGTTGCAACTTGAACTTTTTTGTAGAAAAATGGTTCTTTCTAATTTTAAAATTTACTTTGTAGCTGAAAATTTAATTATTCCTGTTGAAGATTAATCATTTTAGTTAAAACTTCATCTCTTTGGTTGAAAATGTAACCTCTTCGTCGCCGAGGCTCTTCCAGAGTGCGAGGCGGGAATCGAACCCGCAAGCAGACGGACTGGGTCTAAAGATCATGCCTCAGCCTCCAAGACCATCGCTCACTCTCAAAACCTTTGGAATATAGGAACTTTGCAGGGTAGAATCTTATAGATCAGTCTTACTAAAAAAATATTGATAATTAAATATTTTCTTCGTAGTTTTATTGCATATAAGACATAACATTATTCGATTTTATATTTAAATTTTAACTATTTCGTATTCACTCTCGAATCAGAAGGACTTTATTCTCTGGTCCACCCTCTTTCGTATTTCTTTTCTTTGGCCGCCGCTGTTTGAATCAGTGGACCGTCCCATTCACAATCGAAGGGATCTCCCCAGAATGTCCAACCACTTTGGATGGAATCCTTCTTTGCTGCGGCAAAAATAGACAGTAGAATAGTTCCATAAAGTGTTGTCAGGCCACATTTTTGCCAGGCTTGCAAGACACCTCCGGCTGAAATTGCTGTGTAAAAAAAGTATTATTAATTAGATGAAAATTCCAAAATATGGGAATTAAAAGTCTTTTTTAGTTACCTCCAAACACGTAATTTAATGGGTCATCTTTGCCCCTCAAATTCGTGGAGATATATGTCGTGGACGCAAATGCAGCTCCCATTCCACCCATAGGAACCATCCAGTATCCGAAACAACGCACCGTGTCCATTACAGTGCGCGTTTTAGAATACAAAAAAACATCGTGCAGTCCAAATGCAAGACCGGTTAATAAGCCATACTTAGAGGCACCAACCAGCTTGTCCACAGGAGCATGACCCTCCGGTTTAGCATAGTAGTCAAATCTCTGGAAGAATTCAAGTAGTGACATCTTGACGGGGCCTAAAAAAAAATAATTCAAGAAAAGAGGTCATAATAGAATTTAAAAAAATAGTCAAAGTATGCGTCGTGCGCCTACAAAATCACTCTCAAATCAGAAGGACTTTATTCTCTGGTCCACCCTCTTTCGTATTTCTTTTCTTTCGCCCTAGCTGTTAGAATTACTGGACCGTCCCATTCACAATCGAAGGGATCTCCCCTTTTAATAATAATAATAAATAGTTTTAAATAAGTTATTATTATTAACATATTATTATTAAAGTTTAATACTTAATTTTCTTAGTTTCTTAGCTTATTAAGACGTTAAATTAGTCGTTCAAACCTCCCCTTCCATACTAATTTTCTTTCGACTCTACTTCCCACTTCCCCAGCTAACACTCCCCTTCCCCACTCTCAATTCCCCTCCCACACTCACCTTCATTTATAAACATTGCCCCTACTTCTTCCCACTTACACTTACTTCTCCTATTTCCTCTCCCTAATTTCCCCTACTCCGTCACTTCCCCTAATCGCTCCCCTCGTTTTCCATCACATACCCTCCCCTCATTTCTCCTTACTACCCCTTCACTCATTTCCCGTATCCCTCACTTACGCAATTCAAATATTTTTCATTTTCTAAAACAATCGACTGGGAATATGTATACCGTTTCGCGAGTTTGTTATAAACAATGTTTTTTTCAGTTTCTACGAATTCAATTAATATGTTTAATGTAGAAAACTTTGACAAATTATATTAAAAGATATTCTTAAATATATTAGCACCATCGTTTTAGTTGAAAATTCATCTTTTTGGTTGAAAATTCATTTTTTAGATGGAAGTTCAACTATTCGTTGAAAATTCATTTATTTTGTTAAAAATCCGTCTTTTTTTAAAATGAATATTAATTTTATTGGTTGAAAATTTATCTTGTTGGTTCAAAATTAAACTATTCCAGTTAAAGATTTATCATTGTAATTGAAAATTCATTTTTAGTTGAAAATTCATGTAATTTGTTAAAAATTCGTCTTTTTTTTTGAAGAATATTAATTTTCTTGGTGGAAAATTTATCTTGCTGGTTCAAAATTCAACTATTCCAATTAAAGATTCATCGTTTTAGTTAAAAATTCATCTTTTTTGGTTGAAAATTCATTTTTTAGTTGAAAATTCAACTATTCGTTGAAAATTAATTTATTTTGTTAAAAATTCGTCTTTTTTTAAAGAATATTAATTTTCTTGGTTGAAAATTTATCTTTTTGTTTAAAAATTCAATTATTCCAGTTAAAGATTTATCATTGTAATTGAAAATTCAACTATTCGTTGAAAATTAATTTATTTTGTTAAAAATTCGTCTTTTTTTTTAAAAGAATATTAAATTTATTGGTAGAAAATTTATCTTGTTGGTTCAAAATTCAACTATTCCAGTTAAACATTTATCATTGTAATTGAAAATTCACTTTTTAGTTGAAAATTCATCTTTTTGGTTGAAAATTCATTTTTTAGTTGCAAATTCATTTATTTTGTTAAAAATTCGTCTTTTTTAAAAAAGAATATTAATTTTCTTGGTTGAAAATTTATCTTGTTGGTTCAAAATTCAACTATTCCAGTTAAATATTTATAATTGTAATTGAAAATGCATGTCATTTGTTAAAAAATCGTCTTTTTTTAAAAAGAATATTAATTTTCTTGGTTGAAAATTTATCTTGTTGGTTCAAAATTCAACTATTCCAGTTAAAGAATTATCATTGTAATTGAAAATTCATTTTCTAGTTGAAAATTCATGTAATTTGTTAAAAATTCGTCTTTTATTTTAAGAATATTAATTTTCTTGGTTGAAAATTTATCTCACTGGTTCAAAATTCAACTATTCCAATTAAAGATTCATCGTTTTAGTTGAAAATTCATCTTTTTGGTTGAAAATTCATTTATTCGTTGAAAATTCATTTATTTTGTTAAAAATTCGTCTTTTTTTTAAATAATATTAATTTTCTTGGTTGAACATTTATCTTGCTGGTTCAAAATTCAACTATTCCAATTAGAGATTCATCGTTTTAGTTGAAAATTCATCTTTTTGGTTGAAAATTCATTTTTTAGTTGAAAATTCAACTATTCCTTGAAAATTCATTTATTTTGTTCAAAATTCGTCTTTTTCGGAAGAATTTTTTTGGTTAAAAAATCATATTTTCAGTTGGAAATTCAACTATTCCAGTTAAGCTGTTGAAAATTCGTTTTTTAACTGAAAGTTTAACTATTCCATTTTTGGCTGAAAGTTCATGTATTTTGTTGAAAATTTGTCTTATTTTGGTAGAAAAATAAATAATTAAATAACACTAAAAACATCATTAATCATTTACTGAATTTGTCTTTATAGTCCATGAATTTGAACAATAATTAAAACAAATTTTTATTTTATCTTATTATACTTCAAATTTAGTGCATATTTAGATACATTATTTTTAACCAAATAGTTCAATTTTCCACCAAAAGATTAATTTTCTATCAAAAAAGACCTTTTATCAGAAAAATACGTGAATTCTCAACCAAATAGTTGAATTTTGAACTAAAAAATATCAGTTTTCAACCAAAAATGGAATACTTAAATTTTAAGTTGAAAAAATTAATTTTCCACCAAAAGAAAAAACAAATTTTCAATCAATGTGATGAATAAGTAAGTATAAATAAGTAGTTTTATTTTCAACAAAAAATATGAATTTTCAACTAAACTGATGAATATTTAACTAGAATACTCAAATTTTCAAACAAGAAGATGAATTTTCAAAAGAGAAGATTAATTTTCTACTAAAGAAGATACAATTTTTCTACAATATATATGAATTTTCAACGAAATAGTTTAATTTTCAACTAAAATCGAGAAATTTTCAACCTAACTGTTGAATTTTCAACTAAAATTATGAATCTTCAATTGGAATTGATGAGTTTTAAACGAAATCGTTGAATTTACAACTAAAAAATACAAATTTTCAACCGAATAATTGATAAGTTAAATTATAATTTAAAAAAAAATTAATTTTCTATCAAGCAGCTGCAATTTTAAACAGAAAGTATAACATTTCTACCAAAAAAGATCAGTTTTCAAACCAAAAACACAAATTTCCAATTTGTAAGCCAAGAAGCCGAATTTTCTACAAAACAGTTGAATTTTCAACTCGATAGAGGGAAAAAATCAAACCAAATTGTTGAATTTTCACGCTAAATATGCGAATTTTCTACAAAACAGTTAAATCTTTAAACCGCAAAAATGAATTTTCAAGAAAAAAGGTGATTTTCAAACAAATAGTTTCATTTTCAACTCATAAAGACAAATTATCAACAAAACGGTTGAATTTTTAACCAAAAAGAATGACTTTCTAACAAAATGGTTGAATTCTTAACAAAATAATTGCTTTTTCAACCAAATTATTAAACCAAAAAGCATTAGTTTTCAACAAAAAGATTCAGATTGTTAACCAAAGAGATGAAATTTGTACACAAAGAGATCAATTTTCAACTAAAATTATGAATCTTCAACTAGAATAGTTAAATTTTTAGTTGAAAAAATGTATTTTTCATCCAAAAAACGAATTTTCAATAAAATAGTTAAATTTACACCCAAAAAGATCCATTTTCAACTAAAATGATAAACTTCAACCAATAAAATTAATTTTCACCGAAATAATTCAAATTTCAACCACGTAGTTGAATTTTCAACCAAACAGAAGAATTCTCAAAGACGAAGATTAATTTTTTTACCAAAAAAGACGGATTTTCAACAAAATACATGAATTTTCAACCAAATAGTTGAATTTTCAACTAAACCATATGAATGCTCAACCAAAAATGGAATAGCTAAATTCTCTGCTAAAAGAATTAATTTTTAACAAAAAAAAAATTAATATCCTACCAAAAAGGACGAATTTTCAACAACAAAAACATGAATTTTCAACCAAAAAGAATGGCTTTCTAACCAAAAAGCATTAATTTTCAATCAACAGTAGTTGGATTTAAAGAAAAAGAGATGAAATATCTACCAAAAGAAATCAATTTTCCATTGAAATGATGAATCTTAAACTGAAATAGGTAAATTTTTATTAAAAAAATTTTATTTTCCGTCCACAAAGTGTATTTTCAACAAAATAGTTCAATTTTCAACAAAAGAGATGAATTTTCAACTAAAATGATGAACTTTAAAAAAATGAAATGACAACAAAAGAGTTCAATTTTTAAAATTTTCAACAAAAAATATAATATTTCAACCATGAAGATTAATTTTCTACCAAAAAGGACAAATTTTCAAAACAATACATGAATTTTTAACCAAATAGTTAAATTTTCAATTAAAAAGGATCATTTAAAGCGAAATAGTTGAATTTTCAACTAAACAAATAATTTTAAACCTAAAATGGAATAGTTCAATTTTCAGTTTAAAAAATTAAATTTCAACAACAAAAAACACTAGTTTATCATAATAGTTGAATTTTCAACCAAAAAGAATGGCTTTCTAACCAAACTGTTGAATTTTTCACAAAATAAATAAATTTTCAACCAAATAATTAAATTAAAAAAAAATGAATTCTGAAACAAAAATATAATAGACGTTTTTTTATCAAAAAGCATTAATTTTCAACCAAAAATAGTTGGATTTAAAAAAAAAAGAGATGAAATATCTACCAAAATAAATCAATTTTCCACTAAAATGATGAATCTTCAACTGAAATAGGTAAATTTTTATTTAAAAAAATGTATTTTCCACTCAAAAAGCGAATTGTTAAAACAATAGATGAATTTTTAACCAAATAGTTCAATTTTCAATTAAAATGATATAGCGAAATAGTTGAATGTTCAACTAAGAAAAAAATAATTTTCAACCAAAAATGGAATAGTTAAATTTTCAATTAAAAAAATTAATTTTCAACAAAAACAACAATAGTTCATCATAATCGTTAAATTTTCAACCCGAAAGAATGGCTTTCTAACAAAACTGTGGAATTTTTCGCAAAATAAATATTCAACCAAATAATTAAATTTTTAATTAAAAAAAGATGAATTCTCAACCAGAATATAATAGTAGACAGTTTTTTCTACCAAAAAGCATTAATTTTCAACCAATAATAGTTGGATTTAAAAAAAAGAGATGAAATATCTACCAAAAGAAATCAATTTTCCACTGAAATGAAGAATCTTCAACTGAAATAGGTAAATTTTTATTTAAAAAAATTATTTTCGATACAAAAAGCGAATTTTCAACAAAATAGTTCAATTTTTAACAAAGATATAAATTTCCAACTAAAGTTATTAATCTTCAACTATATTAGTTAAATTTTTAGTTGAAAAAATTTATATTTTATCCATAAAGCGAATTTTCAATAAAATAGTTAAATTTTCACTTAAAGAGATCCATTTTCAACTAAAATGATAAACTTCAACCAATAAAATTAATTTTCAACAAAAGAATTCAACTTTCAAGCAAGTAGTTGAATTTTCAACCAAATATAATAATTTTCAACCACGAAGATTAATTTTTTCATCAGAAAAGACGAATTTTCAACAAAATACATGAATTTTCAACCAAATAGTTGAATTTTCAACTAAAAAATATAAATTTTGAATTAAAAAATGGAAAAAATTAAATTTTAAGTTGAAAAAAATAATTTTCAACAAAAAAAAACAATAATTCATCATAATAGTTGCAGTTTCAACCAAAAAGAATGGCTTTCTAAGAAAACAGTTGATTTTTTCACAAAATAAATAAATTTTCGACTGAAATGATGAATCTTCAACTGAAATACGTAAATTTTAATTTAAAAAATTTATTTTCCATCCAAAAAGCGAATTTTCAACAAAATACATGAATTTTCAATCAAATAGTTGAATGTCCAACTAAAAAATATATATTTTGAATTAAAAAATGGAATAATTAAATTTTAAGTTTAAAAACATAATTGTTAACAACAAAAAAACAATAGTTCATCATAATCGTTGAAATTTCAACCAAAAAGAACAAAGCTGTTGAATTTTTCACAAAATAAATAATTTTTCAACCAAAAATATAATAGTAGACCATTTTTTTACCAAAAAGCATTAATTTTTAACCAAAAATAGTTGGATTTAAAAAAAAAAAAGGATCAAATATCTACCAAAAGAAATCAATTTTCCACTGAAATGATGACTCTTCAATTGAAATAGGTAAATTTTAATTTAAAAAATTTATTTACCATTAAAAAAGAGAATTTTCAACAAAATAGTTCAATTTTCATTTAAATAAATCATATAGATTATTAATTGAAAGTATTTCCATATTAAAATTCGTGCATCCCAGTCCCTATAATTACGTGGCATTTACCCTATTTTTATTTAAAAAATAGATAAATAATAAGCTTTTCATATGTCCATAAAATCCAACATAACCTATAAAATATCAAACTGATCAAGAACTGGGACATTTACCTTAATTTTATCAGTTTTTTTCTAGTTTTCCACGATATTTAACGACAAATTTATTGTCGATAATATATTTATATGCAATTTCCATGAGATGTAAAAAAATAAGTAACAACTCTTTTTTAACACAACAATCTTACAAACGATCAATTCGTCGGATGTTTTTAACTAATAATAATATCCAACACATTTAATTTCTGCTTTATTTTTAATGAAACAAAACTCCGACGAATTCGAATAAGAAAAAATATTTCTCTTTCAGGATATTACGAATATAACCTCTCTGAATTCGACATCTTTAAAATTAACCTCCTCTTTCCACAAGATAAAAATTAACACTAAAAATACTCAGAAATTAACTTTGAAGGGATTAATTTTTTAAGAAACTTACCAATTAAACTTCAAATACATGCAAATATTTCTAGAGTTAAAAAACTCTTTTACAGGAATGGGACGAAACCAGATTGCCAGAACACGAATTTCCGATCAGCTGTTGGCTGATATTTTTTGATATTACATAAAGGCCTTGACACATGGAAACTTGGAACTCATTTTTGAACCAGAAATGATCAATTCTACAGTTTTTTAAATTGATTTTAAGTTTCCACTCTTTTAATATCTTGTTATTTTTATTCAAAATTCAATAGATAACTTTATTTCTTTATAAAAAATAGGATTTTTCAACCGTGCAAATCGGTCCAAAATCTAAATTCAACTTTCCCGCGCTTGCGCAGTTCGTTTTTACAGGTTATAACTCGCTTTTATCCACGAAGTAGTATAAGGAGCAGCCCTATCCGACTACTGAGAAAAGTAGTTGTCGCTTACAAGTTCC
>CAKNYM010009304.1:0-14903 GCA_932195095.1 Andricus curvator | reverse complement strand
GAGCTATTTTGTTGAAAATTTGTTTTTTCTTCATTTTTTTTTGTACTGTAACTTTAACTACTCCAGTTGACTATATTCCATCATTTTATTTAAAAATTCATGTCTTTGGTTACACATTATTTATTTTAACTAGTGAAAGATTCATAATTTTAGTTAACAAATTCAGCACTTTGTTTGAAAATGTAACTTTTTTTTAATTAGCTTTTTTTCGTAAATATTTTTTTTTTAACTCAAAATGTAACTTGTCCAATTGAATATCCCATCATTTTAGTTGAAAATTCATCTCTTTAGTTGAAAAATTAATTTTTTAACTGAAAATTTAACTATTTAATTTTAGGTTGACAATTTATCTTTTTTAGTTAAAAATTCATCTCTTTCGAAAGAAAATCTCATCTTTTTCGGTTGAAAATTTATCGTTTTGTTTACACATTCAACTATTCCAATTTAAGATTCATCTTTTTTAATTGAAAATCCAAAAACTTTTTTTTAATTAGTTTTTTTTTTCTTTTGAAATTTTTTAAAACTGTAATTGTAACTTAGTGTATCTTATTTAGTTAAAAATTTATCTTTTTGCTTGAAAATTTGTTAGTTTTTTTTTGTGAAAAATTAATGTCTAACTGAAAATTTAACTTCTATTTTTGGTTGAAAACTGATCTTTTTTGGTTCAAGCCTCAAGTATTTTGTATCTAACTATTTAGTTGAAAATTCGTTTTTTTTTGGTTTGAAACTAATTTTTTTTAACTGAAAATTTAACTATTCTTTTTTTGGTTGAATATTGATTGTTTTTAGTTGAAAATTTAAGTGTCTCGTTGAAACTGCATGAATTTTGTTGGACATTTACCAGTTCATTTGCAATACTTTCTCTCTCTTGACAGAAAAATCTTTCTTAGTTAAAAATTAGGCTCATGTTGAAAAGCTGTTTTTTTGGTTTAATTAAACTATTTTTGCCTAACAATTTTAACAAATTTGGTTGAAATTTCAACTACTACATTTCATGTTCAGAATTAATCTTTTTTTGATTGAAAATTTTGTTACTTGGTTAAAAGTTAAACCCTTTTGTTAAAAATTAATTTTTTGGATGAAGGTTCATCATCTTAATTGAAAAATCATCTCTGGTTGAAAACTGAGCTATTTTGTTAAAAATTAGTTTTTTCCTTTTGATTTTTTTTTACTGATAACTTAATTATTAAGGTTGAAAATTGAACTATTTTGTTGAAAATTTGTTGATTTTTTGGTTAACAATTTTTTTAACTAAAAAATATAACTATTCAATTTTTGGTTGGATTATCCTTTTTAGTTAAAAATTCTTTTTTGTAGAAATTAATTTTCTTTGTTGGAAATTCATCTTTTCGGTTGAGAATTCAACTATTCCAGTAGAAGATTTGTATTTTCAGTTGAAAATTCATCCCTTTGTTTTAAAATGTAAATATTTTTTTAAATTAAAGTCCAGTTAAATCCAGTTGAAGATTCATCATTATAGTTGAAAATTCATCAGTTTGGTTGAAAATTATATTAAAAACAAAAAGAAAATTTAACTATTCCATTTTTTGTTGAAAATTGATCTCTTTCAGTTCAAAGCCCACTATTTGGTTAAAAATTTGTCTTTGTTGAAAATTCAACTATCTCGTTGACAATTCATGTATTTTGTTGAAAAATCGACTTTTTGGTAGAAACCTAATTTTTTTCTTCGAAAATTAAGCTTCTTGATTGAAAATGCAACTATTCCAGTTAAAGATTAATCATTTTAATTGAAAATTCATCATTTTGGTTTAAAATTCGACTATTCCAGTTGAAGATTCATTATTGTCGTTTAAAATTTATCAGTTCGGTTGAAAACTAATTTTTTTAAACTGAAAATTGTACTTTTCCAATTTTGGTTAAAAATTAATTTTTTTTTAGTTCAAAATTTAATTATTTTGTTGAAAATGCATGCATTTTGTTGAAAAATCGTATTTTCAGGTGGAAAATCAATCTTCTTGTTTGAAAATTCAAGTATTCCATTTAAATATTCATAATTTTAGTTGAAAATTCATCTCTTTGGTTGAAAATTAATATTTTTTAGTTCAAAATTTAATTAATTGGTTGAAAATGCCTGTATTTTGTTAAAAAATCGTATTTTCAGGTAGAAAATCAATCTTCTTGTTTGAAAATTCATCTTTTTGGTTTAAACTTCAACTAGTCCAGTTGAAGATTCATCAGTTTGGTTGAAAATTATATATTTTTTAAAGAAAATTTAACTATTCCATTTTTGGTTGAAAATTGATCTCTTTCAGTTCAAATCCAACTATTTGTTTAAAAATTTGTCTTTGTTAGTTGAAAATTCAACTATCTCGTTGACAATTCATGTATTTTGTTGAAAAAACGTTTTTTTTTGTAGAAGACTAATTTTTTTCTTCGAAAATTAAGCTTCTTGATTAAAAATTCATTTTTTTGGTTTAAAATTCAACTATTCCAGTTGAAGATTAATTATTTTTGTTAAAAATTTATCAGTTTGGTTGAAAATTAATTTTTTTTAACTGAAAATTTTACTCTTCCAATTTTGGTTAAAAATTAATATTTTTTAATTCCAAATTTAATTATTTGGTGGAAAATGTATGTGCTTTGTTGAAAAATCTTATTTTCAGGTAGAAAATCAATCTTCTTGTTCGAAAATTCAAGTATTCCATTTAAATATTCATCATTTTAGTTGAAAATTCATCTCTTTGGTTGAAAATTAATATTTTTTAGTTCAAAATTTAATTATTTGGTTGAAAAAGAATTAATTTTGTTGAAAAATCGTATTTTCAGGTAGAAAATCAATCTTCTTGTTTGAAAATTCATCTCTTTGGTTGAAAATAAAACTACTTGGTTGAAAGTTAAATTCTTCTGTGAAAAATTCATCTTTTTGGTTTAAAATTCATCTATTGCAGTTGAAGCTTCATCAGTTTAATTGAAGAATTATTTCAACTGAAAATTTAACTATTTGGTTGAAAATTGATCTTTTTTAGCTGAAATTCAACTATTCGGTACTTTGGAGACAAATTTAAGAAATGAATTGTTATGTTTTCAGTAGTATTTAGTTATTTAAGTGATCGATGGTGCTAATTTATCAAAGAATATCTTTTAATTATAAAAAATTATAGCTGGAAAATACTTGAAAACCCTGGAATTGTCAGGGAATTTTTTTCCAGGATTTGAGTAGACACCCTGTTTTCGCCTTGACCGGCGCTCACACGCGCTTTTCCGCTGGGGAAAACCGGCACCGACTGTAGTCAAGGTTCTCGGAATGGTTAGTAGGACGCATCATACCGTGCTCTCTCCCTCTTCTCTTTTCCGTCGGTCCACGTTCCTTGTTTCCCTCGTCTATTCCGGATAAAGCTCCTCCCTATGGACGTGTAAAAAGCTCCCTTCCCGTTTTCTGTTTTTCCTTCCTCTCTTTATTCTCCTTCCTTTCTCCCTCATTCCTTCTCTCCTATTTCTTCTTCCCCCATTCCTTCTCTATCACCCCTCCCCACGGCTTTTTCCCGAAGCCTGCTACTCGCGTCAAATCGACGTCTCGCAAGTCTGAAAATGCTCCAGCACAGTCACCAGCCGCACGAACTTTGCCCTCCACTCTTCGGGCACAGATCTCGTTAACCTAAAAATCCAAATACTCGCGTTGACGTCACTAAGATTTGCGGTAATGAAGACTGGAGTTACGTGCGATAACACAATCTAAATTGTTTTTAAATTAGGATGCTCCTAGAGAGAAAGAGAGCTATCCGCCTTTTAAACTTGTTTTCTAGAATAAAAAACTGCCTTCAAATCAGGGATAGGAAGTAACTGGTTCCTTTTAACTATCCCTGGCGAAAGTATCGGATAGGAATTCCTTCCGAAACAATCCGAATCATTCCGGAATCTGTATCCGAAAAAATCTATATTTCGTTCGATCCAAATCGGTCAAAAATTAATCCGACTCAATCCGAACTTCCAATCTGAATAAATCCGAACCAAATTTTCAATCCGAATGAATCCGAACTCAGATTGACCTAAAACGATTTTCAATCCGAATGAATCCAATTATTTCCGACTCGGATTCATTCGGATTGAAAATTCGGTGTATATCAATCCGAGTTCGTTTTGAAGTTCGGATTGAGTCGGATTAAGTTTTAAACGATTTGGGTCAAATGAAATGTAGATATTTTTTCGGATTGGTTCGAATTGACTCGGATTAGTTCGGATACAGATTCCGGAATCATTCGGAAGGAATTCCTATCCGATACTTTCGCCAGGGTAGTTACCAGTGATGGGTCAGTTACTTTTTAAAAGGAACTAGTTACCGTTACATCTTTTCCTATCCCCCAATTCCAGCAGGCTCACCCTAGCGAAAGTTTCGGATAGGAATTTATTCCGAAATCTGTATCCGAACCAATCCGAAAAAAGTTCTACATTTGGTTCGATCCAAATCGGTTAAAAATTAATCCGGTTCAATCCGAAATTCCAATCCGAACCAAATTTTCAATCCAAATGAATCTGAATCATTCCGAACCCTGATTAATATATACTGAATTTTCAATTCGAATGAATCCGAGTTCGGATTGATACGGATTCATTTGGATTGAAACTTTGGTTCGGATTGGTTCGTTTTGGAGTTCGGATTGAGTCGGATTAAGTTTTAAACGATTTGGGTCAGACGAAATGTAGAACTTTCTTCGGATTGGTTCCAATTAATCCGATACTTTCGCCAGGGTACCCTGGCGAAAGTATCAGATAGGAATTCCTTCCGAATCATTCCGGAATCTGTATCCGAACCAATCCGAGTCAATTCGAACCAATCTGAAAAAAGTTCTACATTTCGTTTGACCCAAATCGTTTAAAAATTAATCCGACTCAATCCGAACTCCAAAACGAACAAATCCGAACTAAAGTTTCAATCCAAATGAATCCGAATGAATCTGAACTCGGATTGATATATACTGAATTTTAAATCCGAATGAATCCGATTTAGGATTGAATTGGATTCATTCGGATTGAAAATCGTTTTAGGTCAATTCGAGTTCGGATTCATTCGGATTGAAAATTTGGTTCGGATTGAACCGGATTGAGTCGGATTAATTTTTGACCGATTGGGATTGAACGAAATCCAGAAATTTTTTCGGATTGGTTCGAATTAACTCTTATTGGTTCGGATGCAGATTCCGGAATGATTCGGATGATTTCGGATTGGTTCGGGAGGAATTCCTATCCGATACTTTCGCCAGGGATAGTTAACAGTGATGTGTCAGTCACTTTTTAAAATGAACTAGTTACAGTTACCGTTACATCACGAAAAAAGTAACTATCGTTACTTTTTTAGTAACTTTTGTATTTTAAAAATATATATCCATATTTAATTTTTACAAAACTTTATTCATAACTTTCGAGGGATAATTGTTACATTTTTTAATGAAAGTCGTAGGTTAGTCATGACCCACATAATATTTCTAAAACAAGAAATGGTTTAGAAAATTTTGGATCTCAGGGTGGAAGAAAAATTTCAGATTTCCTATTTTCGGCTATAAATCTCTTTGGCACTGAATTTTCAACTAAAAAGGATACATTATAAACCAAAAACAAACATGTCTTCAACAAAACACATGAATTTTCAAATAAGAAAAAGAAATATCCAACCAAATAGTTGAATCTTTAACTAAACAATATAAATTTTAAACAGAAAATGGAATGGTTAAATTTTAATTTAAAAAAAGAATTTTTAACCAAAAAAAATGTTGACAAAATATTTAATTTTTCAACGAAAGAGATGAATTTTCAACTAAAATGATGAATCTTAAAAAAAATGTAATAAAGTGTTTCAACATTCAACCAGAAATGATGAGTTCTCAATGAAAAAGGTAATAGTTGAAATTTCAACCAAAAAAGATTTTCATTCTAAATCAGGTACAGTTGAACTCAACCAAAAAAGACGAATTTGAATCAAAATAGGTACATTTGAACCCAAAGAGATAACTTTTCAACCAAGAAGATAATTTTTTTCAAAAAAAAAAAGACGAACTTTTAACAAAATACATGCATTTTTTCAATTGAAAAAATAATTTTGAACGAAAAAATATTACTTCTTAACAAAAAATGCAATACTTCATATTTCAACCAAAAAATATTTTTATTTTAGATCAAAAACAGTTACATTCAGCCAAAAAATAATTTTCCAACAAAATAGTTAAATCAGTCAAGACAGAAAAAAAATCAACCAGATTGTTAAATTTTCAAGTCCAAAAGGCGAATTTTCAACAAAATTTTGATTTTCAACCAAATAATAATTTTCTCAATGAAAAATGTAATAGGCGAAATTTCAACCAAAAATTGCTTTTCCAACTATTTGTTCATTTTCACTATTCAAATTCTGGTGGCAGATAGCCATAGAAATTTATAGCCCAATATAGGAAAATTGAAATTTTTCTCCCAACTTGGGATTCAGAATTTTCTAAAATCTATAAAAACACTTAGAAAGAAATAAAAAAATAATTTCAGAGTTAACAATTCATTTCTCTTTGGCTGATAGTGAATTTTTTAAATCGGAAATTCAACTATTCCAGTTATTTTACTTATTATTTTAATTGAAAATTAATCTTTTCTGGTTAAAAATTGAATTATCGGGTTGAACATTTAATTATTTTTTTTCGAAATTGAACGATTTTGATAGAAAATCATTTCATTCGGTTAAAAATTCCAGTGTTATGTTGAAAATTAGTTTTTGAGAATTAAACTGTTTTTGATTTAAAGTTTGTACACGTCAGAAATATCAGGATCTGCAGGTGGTTGATCGATTTTAATAAAACTTCGTGAAATTATAATGCTATACAAGAGAAATTTCGGCCCCAAAGGATTTTCGAAAATTTTCAAAATTACGGAAGTTACGCCATGTTGAATTTTGGGGTTACATTTTTTTGAGTTATTGATATTTCTGGAAACGCTTATTGGATTTTGATTAAACTTGAACATGTTAGAGTTAAAATAATATTTAATATATTTTAAGAATATAATACAATTAATAAAAAAAAAATTTTGTCCGGGAAAAAGTAGAAAAAAAATTTTGATTTAATTTTTCGTGAATTACTCCCCTTTTAATTTTTTTAAAAATATCGATTCAGTTGGCTCGGACAATCATATTTATGATACATGCCGCCTAGAAATTCCAAATCATAGATCTGATAGTCAAGTAATGCATATCCAAAATTCTTCTGATGCAATGGAATGCAAACAGGTTGAAAACTTGCCTGAAGCTAGTGATGATTTTTCCAAGGAGATTGAATTTGATCAGGCTGAACATCTATTTCCATTTGCTGATTATTTCGATGAAGATTTAGAATGTGACGTTGAAAGAGAAGATAATATTTTTAAGTTGAATGAAATTTTGCAAATCTTAAGAGTTCCATCTATTAGAAAGACTACCGGATCTTCGAACACGAACTGCACAAAGAAAGAAGGTAGCCGAGATTAAGACAGCTCTTGACGTTCAAATGAAAAGGGTATTCAATTGTATTGAAGATGACTGTACACGGAGAAAAATGGATGGTCAAAGTTAGAGGGTCAAAATTTAGAGAGCCAGTCTGCTCTTCATGATGATGGTCTATTAGCCTTTCTGAATTTTTTCGACATAGAGAGACTCTTATTTTATGGCCAGTCTGAGTGTTGTAAGAAGGTCAGACTCACTATCAGGGATAATCGACGTATCCTTTCGGGATGGTCAATACGATCATCTTGTTTTCACTCATTTCGACCATCCACGGAAGAGCAAATTACGTCAAATTTTGCTGTTTATTGAACTTAAACATATTTTTAACAAGTTTAAACTGCTTTTTGATATTTCGAATATGCGTGGAGAGTGAAGTACATAAGAGAGAACGTCAAATTTGATGCTTCCAAGGGATTTAGGATAAAGGCGTAACTGGACGTTCAGCTATCAATTTGTTGTCACCGTGTCGTTTCAAACTGAAAACGTGCAAAAAATGTCAGCGTTCATTGATGATGCAGAAAGTAACGAGATTTGGGATATTGGTTTCTGAATTCACTTCAATGTTTGAAATCTCACAATTCAGTGTGACACCGTCCCGTGTCCTTAGCCTTTCGTCATGCTCCCAAAAATATATTGTCAATGTGGACTGTTTTTGCATATCAAATTGTGTCTTTCACTCTGCACGAAGAATAAAAAATGCTTTCAGAATTCATGTATTTCATATAAATTTTCAGGTTTTATAGGTTCCACTTAATTTTATAATTTCCAGTCTCTTATAAGAGAGAGACTGGAATAAGTAGGAAAAGGACAACAAATATAGAAAATGTAGGATAATCAAATCGACCCCCTAAGATGGCCAGGTCGACTGTCCGAGGAGAACAAGTCGACTATCTGATATGACCAAATCAACCTTCTATGATGAGCGATTCGACCCTTTATAATAATTAGTTCCGCCATCTCTCATGATCGGTTCGACTCTCTATGACGCTTGAGTTGACCGTCCGAGATGACCAAATCGAAACTCTGAGATGATCGATTTGAACCTCTTGTTTTAATCTTCTAGAGATAGTCGCTTTAGCCATCTTCAAGGGCTGTCCTATAGTTGACCCTGTTCTTCTATATCTTTCTTACTACACAGAGAAAAATTGAAGGTCATTTTGGCCATCTAGATGCGCAGGCAGACTATATTGCATGCAGTATAGTCTGTCTGCGCATCTAGATGGCCAAAATGACCTTCAATTTTTCTCCGTGTAGTAAGAAAGATAGAAGAACTTACTAACGAAATTAAAGAAGAATCGGATAAAAAACCAAGTACATCTTATGCCATTCAACTGTTGACTATGGTACCAAAAGGTTGGGGAATTCGCAAGATAGAATTAGAGTTTAAAGTACCATATAGTTTAGCAGAGGAATGATATTGGATCATCACCAAATCCTAGGCCAGTTAAGAAATTGTCGGAAGAAACTGTCAGAATTGTCAAAGATTTTTACTACGAATGCGACGTGAGTCGACAACTGCCAGGGAAAAAAGACTGTATATCTGTAAAACAGCATGATGGTTCTCGAAAACTGATACAAAAACGTCTAATTCTAGGTAATTTGAAAGAAGTTGATGCCACTTTTAAAGAAAAGTTTCCGGATCTAAAAATTGGCTTCTCTAAATTTGCAGAATTGCGACCAAAGGAATGTATTTTTGCAGGCGCGAGTGGAACACATTCTATTTGTGTTTGTAAAATTCATGAAAATACTAAATTATTGATTGATGGAGCAAACTTGAGTGCACTTGCTGCAAATGAAGCGAATCTATAATGCTTAGATTCATACAAAACCATATTGTATTCGATGATTTGCGTTCCTAAAACAGTTTCCTGTTGTTTAGGATCGTGCAAATATAAAAAAAATGTTAAGACATTTAACAAATACAAAAAATTAACAGAGGCGCGCTCAAGATTTGTAGCATCTTAAATAGAACTGAAAATAGTATGGTATATTTTTCTAAATAAAGCCAATCAGTTTTAATATTTTTTAAATTCGTCAATCTCGTTAATTCTCCAGAATTTCTCACATTTTGTGACATTTTCATTGTACAGACCACAAAAAACTGTTTATGTCGCTGGCTTTTAGATAGAACGCCAGAATCATTTTTCTCTATAAGTAACATCCTGTTTACTTGCATTTTATATCATTGGACCTTGAAGAAAATACATTCGACTAATAGAAGAAAGCTTTCGATTAGGTTAGATTAGCATCAACTGTAGGGTCTCCCCTATCATTAGCACGGCCAATTCTCATCGAAATCTCCCTTTCCGACAGCCAAGCGTGTTTTTTATCATAATGCAGCAAAACGCTTCCCTATTCCAAATCCAATGGCTCGCTCGCATAGTCGAAAAGTTTGACGATTCGGGTGCAGAGTTGTCGGTGTCGGCCTGCGTCGACTCTCTGCGCTGCATTCAGGTATTCCTCTGACGTCATAGAGAGTCTGCTTTGACGTCATTCACCTGCCGCCTCTTTCTCCGCGCAGCTCACCCTATCCACCATCGAGCTTGCGATTCGATGACCCAACGAACACCCCTGACCCCTCAAGCCTGGATAGCAGTCCTCCGTGTATCGTGGATTGTATGCATTTTAGGTTAGGTTCCATCCCTAGAGACGCAGAAGGGCACCTTTAGGTACGCTTTTTCTTTGTTTGAATTGATACTCTCCGCAATGAACGGTACGTACCAGAGGTTTTCTGAGAAAAATCAAGACGACGCAATTTTGACCCATTTTCGAGAAAAGTGCATTTTAAAATTTGCAAGCGGATGGTCATCGAGAAGGTGTAAAAGTATTGCGAAGCGTCGGTAGCTCCCTGGTAGAATGCTCGGCTGATAGCCACAAGGTTGAGCGTTCGATTCTCGCTATCCGTACTTTAAAAATGTTTTGTTGTATTCAATCAACATTCTTGTTTATTCCATTTTTGAATAACATTTAATAAAATGGTACCATTTAATGATTATTTATTCCTTATTTTCAATAAAAACTCTGTTTATCGTATTTTAATCATCACTCGTTTGGACAATTGTGCATTTTATTAAAACTCTTTATTCTTCAATAGTTTCTAGTATTCATGTTTTTAAATTAAAGTAGAAATCTATAAAATGAGTCACTGTATCCACTGGTATTTTGTATTTATTATTAACATTTTTATTTGAAACACTATGTTCCTACTTTAATTCAAAAATTTAAATACTAGAAACTATTGAAGAATGATTAATTTAATAAAATGCACAATTGTCCAAACGAGTGATAATGAAAATACGATAAACAGAGTTTTTATTGAAAATTAGGAATAAATAATCATTAAATGGTACAATTTCATTAAATGTTATTCAAAAATGGAATAAACAAGTATTTTTATAAATAAAAAAAAATACGGATAGCGAGAATCGAACGCGCAACCTAGCGGCTATTAGCCTAGCGCTCTACCAGGGAGCTACCCACGCTTCGAAATACTGTTAAACCGGCTCGATGACCATCCGTTCGCAATTTTTAAAATGCATTTTTCTCGAAAATGGGTCAAAATTGCGTCTTCTTGATTTTTTTCAGAAAACCTCTGGTACGTACCGTTCATTGAGGAGAGTATCAATTCAAAAAAAAAAGCGTACCTAAAGCTCCCCTTGTCAGTCAGGGTGTCTACCCTGCTGGAAGTAAACGGATAGGAATTAGCGGATTTAAACGGATAGAAATTTTATATCCGTTTGAATGAACACTATGCATTCTTTTCAATCATGTTCTATTCTTTGTTAGATTTTTAAATATTTATCCGTTTGAATAATTTTCAATATGTGAAGTGGAATTTAATCCGCCCCTATCCGTGTCAGTCCAAACTTTTTTATCCTTATCTATCCGTGAGATGGTATCCTATTTATCCGTTTCAATCCGTCTTCAACGAAAAATATTCTATCCTTATGTATCCTTTTTAATCCATTTTCAACTAAAAATAATCTATCCGTTAAAATAGTTCTTCAAGTAAAAATATGATATCCGTTTCAATCAGTCTTCAAATAGTAATACTCTATCCGCGTCTGTCCTTTTGAATCTGTATTGAACTAATAATATTCTATCCTAGCGTATTAATTTGAATAAAGAAATTCTGGCCGTATGTATCTGCAGTGAAAAATATAATGCTAATTCGTATTTGATAGAGAATCACAAATAATTACAGCGGACAGTCAATAAGTTTTTTGAAAAAAGGATTGAAGAAGAATAAGTAATGATTGTCACGGATTAATATTCTATCTGGTAAGACATGCCTTCAATCAAAAAAATAAATATTTAACAATATAGTTTAACTTTTACTCAAGTAGTTGAATTTTCAATTTAAAAAGATTAATTTTCAATTTAAAAAGATTAATTTTCAACAAAATAGTTAAACTTTCAACCAAAGAGATGAATTTTCAACTAAAAAGATAACTCTTAAAAAAATGATTTCTTAACAAAGTGATTCAACCAAATCTTTCAAACAAAATAGTTGAATACTCAAGCAAAGAAGAATAATTTTTAACCAAAAATTGCATTTTCATTTAAAAAAAAAGAAGAAATTTCTACCAAAGCGGATGAATTTATAAATCAAAAAGATAAATTAAAAAAAAGTTGAATTTTCTGTTAAAAAAGATTTAAGTTGACTTTTTACGATCAAAATATGAATTTTTAACCAAGAAATAAGTTTCTACAAAAAAATTTTATTTTAAATCCAAAAAGACGAATTTTTACCCAAAAACGATGACTTTTTAACAAAATTGTTGAATTCTCTACACAATAGTTGCATTTTTATCAAAAAAAAGATGAAATTTCTCTTAAAAAAGATGAAACTTCTCTTAAAAAAGATGAATTTTTATTTAAAAAGAAAACAAATTTTTGAAGATCAAAATATGAATTGTTTAACAAAAAATAAGTTTTGTAGGAACAAAATTGAATTTTTCATCCAAAAAGACAAATTTTTTCAACCAAAAGGGATGAATTTTTAACGAAATAGTTGAATTCTCTACCCAATAGTTGAATTTTTATCCAAGAAAGATGAAATTTGCACTAAAAAAGATTAATTTTTAATAAAAAAAAAGACAATTTTTTTTTTGAAAGTTGAACTTTCATGCAGAAAAGCTCCAGTTTTTAACACCAAAATATAATTTTTAAACAAAAAGTAAATTTTCTACAAATAATTAAATTTTCAACAAAACAGTAGAATTTTCAACCAAAAGGATGACTTTTTAACAAAGTAGTTTTATTTTCAACCAAACAGTTGCATTTTTATCCAAGAAAGATGAAATTTCTCGTAAAACAGATGAATGTTTAATTTAAAAAAAAAATTCAAAGAAATAGTTGAATTTTCATCCAGAAAAAAGATTTCAATTCTCTTTTCAACACCAAAATATTAAATTCAACCAAAAAGTGAATTTTCTACAGAATAGTTAAATTTTCAACAAAACAGCAGAATTTGGAACCAACAAGTATGACTTTTCAACAAAATTGTTGAATTTTAAACCAAACCGTTGCAATTTTAGCCAAGAAAGATGTAATTTCTGCTAAAGCAGGTGAATTTTGAAATCAAAAAGACAAATTTTCCAAAAAGAGTTGAATTTTCAACTGAACAGTTGCATTTTTATTCAAGAAAGATGAAATATTTCTTCTAAAACAGATGAACTAAAAAAAAACTTCAAAAAATAGTTAAATTTTCATCCAAAGAAGATTTCAGTTCACTTTCCAACACCAAAATAAGAATTCTAAACTATAAGTTAATTTTATGCTAAATAGTCGAATTTTTAACTAAAAAGTATGACTTTTTACAAGATTGATAAATTTTCAACCAAACAGTTGCATTTTTGTCCAAGGAAAATGAAAATTCTACTAAAACAGGTGAATTTTTAAATCAAAAAGACAAATTTTCAAAAAAAGAGTTGAATTTTCATCCAAAAAGATTTCAATAAACTTTTCAACAGAAAAATACAAATTTTAAACAAGAAGTAAATTTTCTAGGAAATAGTTGAATTTTCAACCAAACAGTTGCATTTTTGTCCAAGAAAGATGCAATATTTCTACTAAAAAAAGATGAACTTTTAAATTAAAAAGACAAATTTTCAGAAAAAATATTTTTCATTCAAAAAAGATTTCAGTTGACTTATCAGCAACAAAATATGAATTTTAACCAAAAGGTTAATATTATACGAAAAGAATTGAATTTTTAACCCAAAAAGACGAATTTTTAACGAAACAGTTGAATTTGCACAAAAAAAAAATGTCTTTTTAAGAAAATTGTTACCGTATCAAATTGTAAAAAAATGGCTCGGCGCCCCCCCCCCCCCCTTGAGCTGTTACGTAATTTAAGTACGGTCCCAAAGGAACAAAATTAAAAGGGACCGAGAGGCCTACAATCTTGATACTTTTTTAACAGAACCACCATTTCGGTAACCATGAAAGAAAACAAGCAAAACAACAAATGACGCCTGAAGAAGGGCGTTTTATTTATATCCGAAACGGTTGCAATAAAGGAACTGAATCAAAATTGACCGACAGGCCTTCAATCTTCATCAGTTCAGTTTCTGATAATGAGATATTCGTGGATACTCTAGAAAAAATGTTTGACCCCCAAATAAACAAAATTTCCGGACATAAATTATTGATACAAACCAGGGGAATCCTATCTGAGTGGTTCCTTTGATAAAGAAAGAAAGAAAGATATTCCTTAAATACTTATCGATCCGCTTTGGGAATTTCTCGAGGGGAATCAGACCATTGGGTTCTATTATTAAATTCTAATTATTAGCAGACTGGTTATTCCGGTTCTTGAAGGCCGTTATTCTAAGGTTTGCATAAGTCGACTTATCTCCAAAGTGGTCATATTTCAAGACACCATCATCGCTCTCGATTTTAATCCTTGATGCTTCAGTTTAGCTTGTTGAACGTGTAATTCCTCTAGCCTTCTGTAGTTCAAAACTCGTCAGGTAAATTCCCTCGAGGTGCAAACTTGGCTCCTTTCGGCAACTGGGAGCAACAGTTGAACTGTGGGTCAACGTCCACGGGGACAAAGATTTGACTATCCTCTAGAGCTCTAGACCTAGAGTCTAGATAGTATAGATATATTTGAGACTGGGAAGAGCTGCCAAGTTCCTTACGGGTCACTGTCGATATCATTGGTCTCGCTGGCAAAGCTGGAAGAATAGAAAGGAAAAGGTCTGAACGAAAGGGGAGTTTGGTTTATTCGACGGTTACGAATCAGACGGCTGCCAGAACCGCACCTGTCCTACTTGGAAAGAGCTAGTCAAGGCCGAGTCCTTGTCCTTTTGCAACCTGTTCTCAATGCTAGGAGACTTTCATGTCTCCTGACTTGAATTTTTTTCACCAATCACTCTAGTAGATAAGTAGGGCGGGTTCTGGACCACTTTTACAAGACGGGTTC
>CAKNYM010009296.1:0-19867 GCA_932195095.1 Andricus curvator | reverse complement strand
TCAATTTTCAACCTAAAAATATGAATTTTTTACAAAATACTTAAAGTAGATTTTTTTGAACACACACTTTTTGTTGATTCGTTTTTTTCGTACCTTGCGTCGTGTTTCCAAAAATTTAGTTTTTTCATTTTTATGTTATTTTGCACGATTAGAAAAAAGCTTCTTCTACGCATTCTATCATTAACATTAAAAATGCTGGACTCTATGTTTTAAAAAAAAACTTTACAATCGAAAGTAATTAAATTATAATATTTGGAATTTCTATTTATTATCTAAATGGCTTCGCACTAATCGTAACAATCAAATAACTATTGTGATAATAGCACTGAATTTAATTCCATTTTCAAGAAAATAACTTTTCCCAAATACCCGCGCCGGAACTTGCGACATACACGTTCGTTCGGATATATTTTAATATAATTTTGAATTTCATGAAATTATTTGAAATTTTACCAAAATGTCTTGAAATAATTCAAAAAATTTCCAAATTTATTGAAACGAAATCGGTCGAAATCCCTTGAAATAAAAAAAAATGGCGAGGTAAAGATTTCAATTTCATTTTAGAAATTTTGATATTAATGGATGGGTCGATACTTTCTGAATGAGAAATCACGATTAAAAAATGAATTTAGTATAAATAAATTATTATATTACCGAAAAATGAGAACGACATATATGCACCCATTAAGGCCATGTGACGAGTGGGTCACATGATCGGATTCCTACCTTACCGACACTTTTTTTATTTGTAAACTTATGTTCACACGAATAGCCACATCGAGTTGAAAATTTGGGATAATAAATAAGAAGCACTAAGAAAGGTGGGTCTGGTCCTACATTTTTATAATTATGAAAAAATTTTTTTGTAAATAATTTTTTTTTGCTTTTTTCATGATTATTAAAATTTAGGACCAGACCCACCTTTCTTAGTTCTTCTTATTCATTATCCCGAATTTTCAACTATTCGTGTGATAATAAGTTTACAAATAAAAAAGTGTCGGTAAAGTAGGAATCATGGCCTTAAGAAACATTTTTTTGTTTGTTTTAAAATTAAAATCTTTTCTATTTGAAATATCAACTATTAAATTTTTTGTTGAGAATTTATCTTTTAGGTTGAAAACTGAAGTATTTGGTAAAAAATTAACGTATTATGTTGAAAATGCAATGCATAGAACTGTTTTTAAACAATTAAGAATAGATCAAATAAGAATTTAAAAACTCTACTATAAGAAAATGCTCGTTTGTTACATTTTTTAACATTATTAAGAAACTTATAAGGCAATAAATGAAGCATTTTCTTCAAGAAAAAATTATTATTAACCAGTAATTGTATGCTTAGTAAATTTAAATCAATTTAATTTGTTAAAAAATCAAATTTAATGGTGGAAAATCTTTGACAAATAACTACGAAAAGCTAGAACCATTTTTACAGAAAAATATAAATAAATACAATAAATTAAAGGAAATTAGAACTTTTGTCTATTAATTTGACGAATGGTATATTTTTATTGTATATTGTTGTATTTTATTATAGTTTTGATATTTTACAAGAAAAAATACAAAAATGTACAATTTTTTACACTCTGAGGTGATAATATTAAGTTAAATTTTTAAACTATTAAAACTATTTATTTTTTATGAAATCTCCTCAAATTATGTTACAGCATTTTGTTGAAAATTCGTCTTTTTGGGTAGAAAATTATTCAATTTTTTTAATTTTGAAGATTTTTCTAAATTTTAGGAATAATTGAAGTTAGTTTGAACGATTTTTCAAAATTCATCTCTGTTGGTAGAAATTTCTTCTTTTTTGGTTAAAAATGCAACTTTTTCGTTTTGAAAATTAATCTGCTTTGGTTACCGATTCAACTTAATTGTTGAAATATCGTCTTTTTTGGATCAATCTCTTTTTTTATTTAAAATTAAAATTTTTTTTTATTTAAAATTAAAACTCTTTTAGTTAAAATATAAAATTTTACATTTTTCGTTCAGAATTCATCTTTTTTGCTGAAAATTTAACGATTTAGTTGAAAATTCATCTTTTGGTAGAAAATTAATCAACTTTTTTAATTTTGAAAGATTTTGCTAAATTCTTGCAATTATTGAAGTTAGTTTAAACGACTTTGGAAAATTCACCTCTGTTGGTAGAAATTTCTTCTTTTTTGGTTAGAAATGCAACTTTTTCGTTAACAATTAATCTGCTTTGGTTGCCGATTCAACTTAATTGTTGAAATATCGTTTTTTTTTTATCAATCTCTTTTTTTATTTAAAATTAAAATGTTTTTTATTTAAAATTAAAACTCTTTTAGTTAAAATATCAAATTTTTCGTTCAGAATTCATTTTTTTTGCTGAAAATTTAACGATTTAGTTGAAAATTCATCTTTTGGTAGAAAATTAATCAACTTTTTTAATTTTGAAAGATTTTGCTAAATTCTTGCAATTATTGAAGTTAGTTTAAACGATTTTTGAAAATTCATTTCTGTTGGTAGAAATTTCTTCTTTTTTGGTTAAACATTTTTTCAATTTCATTCAAACAACTGTTTGGTGAAAATTAATGTTTTGGTTGTCGATTCAATTTAATTGTTGAAATGTCGTATTTTTTGGATAAATTCGACTCTTTTTTATTTAAAATTAAAATGCCTTTTATGTAAAAATAAAACTTTTTTATTAGGTCAAATATTAAATTTTTCGTTCAGAATTAATCTTTTTTTTTTTGAAAATTTAACTGCTTGGTTAAAATTTAAACTACTTTGTTAAAAATTAATTTTTTTGTTTGAAGATTCATCATTTTAGTTTTAAATTCATCTCTTTGGTTTAAAAGGAATTTTTTGTTGAAAATTTATATTTTCGGGTTAAAAAATGCAACTATTTTGTAGAAAAATCGTTTCTTTTGATAAAAAATGCATTTTTGTTTTGTTTAAAAATAGAACTGGTTGAAAATTACTCTTTTTTGTTGAGGATTCAACTATTTTGTTGGAAATTTGTCTTTTTTGGATGAAAATTCAAATATTTGGTTGAAAATTAACTTTTTGGTTCTAATTTTTATTTGACAAATCTGATATCTTCAAAAATATTTTGGATTTTTCTCAAGAATCTTAGAAAAATTATATTTGTACAACCTTAAAAACAAATAAAACTAAAAAATAAATAGATATTCGAAATTTTTCTTTCGTATTGAAAATTGTTTTGCCTATCAAATCGAAAAACTACATGCGCGCAATAATTTTTTCTTGAAGGAAAATTTGAATTAATTTAATTTTTGTTGTATTTATTTTATCTTTGTACTTATTTGTAAAAGATTATCAACCTGAGATTGAAAATGAAATTTAATTTTGTTTTTAAAAATGAATTCTCGCGAAATTTTGGACAACAAACCAAAACTACCCAATTCGGATTTTTAGGGGTAAAAAATTATGATTTATATTTTTCACGGAAATAATTTTAAATAATTTTCATTGCAATAATTTTTAAATACAATCAATTTTTGGCGGAATTCTTATGAAAAATTTTCTTTTATCGAGACCAAATTTTACACAGTTGCTTTTTAGATAAAAAGGAAAAAATAGGACCTCATCTTTAATTTTTTTTTAAATTTGTATTTCACCTACGCCCTACTTAGTTTGTTGAAAAGCGAATTTGGGAAGAGGTAACAAGATAACATTTTTTATGTTTCAATTCAGAAATAAAATATTTATTTTTATTCCTTTTTGTTGAACAGAATAACCTCCATTTGACCGAATTGAATGAAAATCACCAGATATGTAGATATAACGCCTGTCATCTATACAGAATGATAATAATATTCATAATGTATCTTAACTTCATTTTTGTTATGAAAATTGACATTAAATTACCGCTTGCAAAAGTGCGGGCTCCAGAGTAAATAATCCGCCAACAGAAAAGGATAATTGCTGGTGTAACATTTGCATCGAAAATGCTTGAATCTATAAAGTATTATTTAAAAAAACTTTACCATTGAAAGTAATTAATTTTAATTAATTTTTTTCTGAAAAAGATTCCGAAAATACACGCATTATTTTGCCAGGTGGTAAAACAAATTTTCCAAGGAATCTGTATTATCATCAGAGAATAACAGAAATTTTTAACGTCTTTTCAGACCTGATGGGGATATGAATTAAAAATTATTTTAATTTTCGTTTCCCAGCGGAGCGAAAGGAGATCTTTTTTCAGAAAAAAATTAATTAAAATCATTTTTAATTCATATCTCCATCAAGTCTGAAAAGACGTTCAAAATTTCTGTTATCCTCTGATGATAATACAGATTCCTTGGAAAATTTGATTTACCACCTGGCAAAATAATGCGTGCATTTTCTGAAAAAAGTTTCTTCTCTCGATCTCTCTATTAGCTTAATGGAAAAGCACCCGACCGGCAATCGGAAGTTCGTTTCCCAGCGGAGCGAAAGGAGATCTTTTTTCAGAAAAAAATTAATTAAAATCATTTTTAATTCATATCTCCATCTAGTCTGAAAAGACGTTAAAAATTTCTGTTCTTCTCTGATGATAATACAGATTCCTTTGAAAGTAATTAAATTACCAGAAAATTAAAAGAGAATCATTTTTAATTTGTAATACCAATTCAGAAAGAGTACTCTTAGCTTCCGGGACTCTGATTTTATGTATGAGTTTTTCAGCAGCAAGAGCCTGAAAAATGTTAAAATAATTTCATTATAAAATTAGATTATTGTTAAATGAAAAAAATGTACCCCAATTTTAATTAAAAATTGTTTTTATGAACCTTTTCGCTTGTCAAATTGCAGATTATTACAATAATAATAATTGCAGTGCCGCACGAAATTAATACTAAAAAGGATGTTAAAAGATCAGGAATTGTATAATTATTCCTTTGAGCTGCTACAATAAAAGTGTATAATATTACAGTTATAACAACAAAAGCCTCTATTGCACTTGTAACTAATGTTGGCATAAAAATGTAATTGATGCTTTTCCCTATTTTGCAGAGTTGTCCGTGCATATAGGCAATAGTGCGAAACATCTCGATATGGCTTTCAAAAACCAAGGAGTTCTAAAAAAATATTTTTCGATCATTGAATATTTATAAACTTTTATAATTACATAATATTTTTAATACCTGAGAATGTCTAGCAATAGAAGATTTTATAATTATGTCCAGTTTTTGATTAAGAGCATTAAATCTCTGTCGAAGTATCCATACTAAGCTCATGAATAAACATAAATTTGATTTATGTATAATAATTGGAAACCACCAGGAGAAATAGTCTATGAGTAGGCTGAAGCTGTTAAAATTTTTTTTTATTAAAAGTACTTTTGTGTTATACAGCAAAATTACGAGATTTTTTCAAACCTGACTCCATAAGAAAGTTGATGAAAAGTCATCAAGATATGCGCAAATATATAAAATCCGACACAAATTCCACTTTTCTTGGCATCAGATTTATAATTAAATTCATGTTGTAATTTTGTTTTAAATACTTTATCATGTTTATCAAGTAAATCGCACATTTCTATAAACTGAATATATACAAGTCAACATTTTAATTAAATATGATCAGTTCATCTTAAAAAATTATTATTACCGATTTGTTTGTTGCTGCCTTCCAAAAAAACAATTCAAACATAATAAAAGAATTTAGAACAAGTCTCAAATACGTACATAATATTCCATCAAAACCAGAATGTGATTTCTCGCTAAATAAGGGACATAATTATATTAAAAGAATAAAAAATGTGCAGTATAATTAAATTAATAAATAGGTAGATTAGTTAAAAGTTTTACTATTCTTGTATGTATTTGTCGAACAGTCTGCTGACTAACATGCCTATAAAGGCACATAGTAATATGAAATTGTGTACCATAACAAATTTACTGACAACGCATTTTCTGTGTCCTACAGAACCTTTTGGTACAACCGTAAGAACTCCACAAACTCGCCAAAGCCATATTGATTCCAGAATAGAATATATATCATAACTTTCTGGGATGTTTTCTTTAAAATAAAATTTGACAAATATTACGAAAATATCACTTTTAAAAGTGAATTAAATAAATCAGAATTTCGATAAGACACACACAAAATTGACTTTAAAAAATTAAAAAATAAAATTATTTTCTTTTAAACCACCACTAATAATTGTTTTTGGTTAAAAAATATTCAGACTTACTAGATTTCCAAAATGTCTTAAATGTATTAAAAAATTCCATTCCTCTACTGAAACACCTTCAATTCATATCGGAATTGTGAAAAATGTACAAATGTATTAAACTTCATTAGAAAAGTGCCATAAATAATAGAAATACATTCAACTTCACTTCATCATCATTTGTTAAAATAATTGAAATTTCTGTTCATTATCTAAATGGCTTCGCATTAAACGTAATCAATGAACTATTTTAAGGAAATTGAAGATAAATGATAGCACTTAATTTAATTATATTTTCAATAAAATAAGTGTGTGTAATGTTGAAAGTTTATTTCTCTTATTATAGAATACAATAAAATATAATATATAATTTCTAATTCTTCATGTTTGCTGAGTAGAATAGTTTTTATTCAATTAAATTGAGACAAATATGTGGTTATTACTCCAGCCATATCTGCAGGATAAGAATTAACAATGTATGAGAACTTTATTATGAAAATTGATATTAAAATTATGTTTAGTCAGTAATATTCTTCTGAACAAAATAAGATTAAAAAAAATTAACTTCTAATATTAAACACCAATTGACAAAAAGAATGGTTAGTTTTCTGTAGGTACTCTGTGTATTAGTTTTCCTGCATCAGAAGCCTAAAACAATTTTCATAACAATATAAGATTTTTTAATTATTTTAGCCTGATAAAGATTTGTAACATTCAAATTTAAATTTTCCCTCGAAAATTGTGACTCTATTCAAATGAGCAGCTCCAGTCAAATCACCTTCAAAAATAAATAAATTGAATTAAACCAAACCAGTTGACAATGAAACTGAAATATAAATCTTTTGAAGGGAAAAATAATAATTCACAAATTATTCATGAAATTTTATTATTTATAAATACAAAAAAAATCTTTCCAAGAAACAATTTTCGACAAACGTAGTAATGTAGCGAACAACATCAAAGATAGACGCTGTAACGTCTGGCTAGCACAGGTAAATAACATGTGAACAAATAAAAAAATCACTATTTTACGAATTATCTTTCATATTAAATTTCTGGTATTGCAGATTAGTGCATCGTGATGGAAAAGGTAAGCCATCATAAACATCAAATCTTCATTGTTTACATTTTCATAACACATTTTTTATACAAGCAATTTTTGACACTAGTAATTTCTAACACTCAAATAATGCTTCATCTTTTTTTTCATTAGGGGTCATTCACAAAATACGTGATACGTTTAGTGAACATTCATTTTTTTAAATCCGGATTTCAAGTTTTAACCTAAAAATATTGCCATGCCGAAATTAAAATCGATTCTGATAATTTTTATTATGTAGAGACATAGCGCTAAGTAAAATCAAAGAAGAACATCCAGTATAAAAAAATATGAATAGAGGAATTGGGATTGACAATATGTAACTCAAGACTAAAACAATGTAGCCGAATTTGATAATCTTTCATTTAGTGGCATAAGAATATTATTTGCCCAGACCTGAATATTTTCAGATTACATACAGTTTCATGGAAAAAGTTTAGTTACTTTGATAGAATGCGATTTTCGTTTTCGGATATTGTTGTGGGCCAACGGCCTGATTGAGAGCCCCTAGAAATGGACAATCGTCAAACGTGAGTCTTCACTCAAGTTTTCTTACGAAAGCTGAAGGAATGTGTTCACATTTAATTATTTTATCCTGTCTGATTTTTCATGCGCCGAATAACCTATTTTTATATAAGTTTGGAGTTTCCGTTAACTCAATTCATATATCGACCTTGCATTGTCTACGTAAAAATTGTAACCATAGTTCATTCTCGTTGGAATGATTTTTCTTTGTCAGTCACATGTCGGATTATTTGTATAAAGATATTATATTGAAATGTTTATTAAGCGAATACGTGCGGCAATTAGGTTATGTACCTCAGTAGTACTTAAGTGCAATATATAAATATAACGCATTTACCTAGCCAGTAACACATGCACTTTTAGTCTAGTTTTTTTTTAGTGAGTTGTACTTATGTTACAGGCGCCTTTTTGGAATGCTTTCGATGTGCCTTCAAATTTCAAGCATTTTGCATTCAAATACATACTTTATTGTTCTACTGCAACGTGCAGGTTGTTAATTTGAAAGACCCATGAATCCAGCATATCGTCAACAGAATGTCTACGTGACAAATTGTCGTTTTCAAAACGAGCTTGCCAACCCTAAACGACTCATGCCTATTAACGCCATTTTCTCTTTTCGCAAAGCCAGCTTTAAAAGAGCCCGGACAATTTCGCAACCGACACGACCTCGACGCGTGATCACGTATGGCCACAGTCCATCTCTCTCACACATAAGCGCGCGTCCTTCTATCTCTTTTCGACTCTCCATCTCTCTCTTTGCCTCTTTATGTCTCTCCGTCTGACTCATGGGCCACGTAAAAACTCGCCGAGGATCTCAACCGGCGGCGGGCGGAAGCGTTCTCGGAAACTTTAAACAAGTTTCAGGAAACGTTTAAAATGTCCGAAATAAAAATAAAAATACTCCATTTCAATATCTCAGAACCTCTCTGAAAGTAAAGAAGTTCTTATTTATAACTGAGACGGCTTCCCCAAAAAGAGAAAAACGATTAATGTACACGGAATGTTTTAATTTTACCTTTTATTTAAATAATTTAAGCTCACTGTATATTTTTAATAATATTCATAATTAGAATTTTCAATTACTTTTCTTTTAACTTGGCGTGGATTTAAGTAAGCTAATGAATGTTTGGAGACTCATAGTAGTAAGGCACCACTTCGACCAGACACCCCTTCCACTACTACTTAACCCCCTTACCGCACTATGGCGGCGACCCCCTCGTCCGTGGTTGTGTGCCTATGAAGAGTTGATACCCTTCACATAATGATCCAACATGGTTAGTTGAACGTTATTCTTGTTAGTACATTTTTTCGTACACTAGAAGTTACATGGGTCAATACACCGCCAATCTCATGATAAATAATATCAATATAATAGTCATTGAATTTCGACGATAAATGTTCATACATTAGATTTTTAAACTCGTCACACTTTTCGTGGTTTATTAACTCAAAAATAAAATTCTCAGATGGTTCAACTATCTTCATAGAAATACAATGTTCGGTTAATAATTCTACAATCCGTGACATACAATCCTCTACCAAAATATGTAAAGCTTGAAGCATTCCACAATATTCATTCGCACACAACATAATATTTTTCAAACCAATAAAGCTAACTTTTTTCATAGCCACTGCAGGTACAAAAACTTTTTGCTTCTTGTTTTTACAAGAATTTTCACCATTTTCACTATCCTCACAAATCACCCTCGGGAACAGGTGTTTTGTCAAAAAGAATAGTGTTTTAACGGAAAGACGTCGTGAACTTCACTATGTAGTCATTAATCACGAGTGTTTCTAGCTCTGACATTGAATAGGCCTCAGATTCAAAGTAGGCACTTATGAATTTAAACTGTTACTGGAATTTGGACCATGTTGCCGCCTCAAATGTGATTCCTTGTAGCTTGTTAGACACAATTTTTACAATAGGTTGAAAACTGCCATCTGACTGCACTTCAAGACCAACAATAGCGTTTCTACTGCATGAGTTATTGAGTGCGTACAGTGTGGTTAAAACGAGATGTTTGTTTGTCTTGCGTGATGCATCCACTTCCGTCATGTGAACTCTTTTTTTAGTAGCAGCAGTCGAAGTAGTAACAGTGAATGAGGGAATTTCAGCTCCTTTTTCAACACCAGTCATAGTTTGCGACATTGTAGGTAATGCTTCAAAGATACAGAGAAACTGATTCTTAGCTGACTACTCAGAGATCTTATGTACAAGGGAATAGAGACATTATTGGTGGGAGGAATACAAGCCTAGACACGTTTCATACGCGATGCTTGAATATCATTGGTTCCAAATAAAAATAGTAGGGATTAAAATATCAAATCAGAGTAATGCTTTAATATAATTAAATATCATTATGTGCTAGATTTTCATATAGGTCAAATTCATACTTGTCATAGGGAAGTCTGGCTGCGAGTGAAATGCTGGTAGATCTTGCATAAGAGTATCTCTTTTGCACTCATGGATATTATATACCATTAAGCCATTTCCCTTTCGGGGTAGGCGTGACTTGCTCGGTATGACTGATATAAATTAAACCTTACTGTATATCCCGCGTGAAAAAGTTTGCATGGCTCAAGCATGGCAAAAAACTTGGAAATATGTGGCTAAAGCATGGGTCACGGCTGAATGGTACATGGCTAAAGCGTTGCTCGTGTCCGCCTCCCATGCTTAGGCCACACTAAACACAAATGAATATTCTTAAGAATATGAAACTGTTAGAGAACATTAGGAAAGATGTGAAACAGCTTTCCGGGGACTTGCCGAAGCCATACCTAACCTCCGAACTTGAGGAAAGGACGGCCGAAATAAACGAACAAAGATTAGGCTTACCGTTTAGCCAAGAGTCAGGATTAGGTTAACTAGAAATAAGCAAACCTTATCCTTTATACTTGTTGATTAATTAACCCCAGATATCCCAGAGCATCCTCGAATAGGTAGGCTTGTAATTTTATATCTAAATATACGCGGTTTGTACGGGGACCGAACAACGAACTGACAGTTTGTAAACATAGGGCAGACGACGTGAAAAGTCGCAAACCTAGCAGCCACCAAAGAACCAGGACGAGAGGATGGAACACAACCGACCGTCACGCTTCACCGACTAAAGGTGTTCGCACAAGAAAATTCTCTGCAGTGCGCTGACGACGTCTCACGGACGTGCCGTCCGCGCACGAACACATAACGCCAACCAATCGCGTGCAATCTGTCATGCTCCTGCGGTCCGAGCGGTGACGTACACAATTACGTCGCTACGTACACTAGTTCGCAACGCACTTGAGTAAGTGCTGCCACGGACTGTAGCAGCACGGCAGGTTGCACGCGATTGGTTGGCGTTATGTGTTCGTGCGCGGACGGCACGTCCGTGAGACGTCTCCAGCGCACTGCAACGGATTTTCTTGTGCGAACACCTTGAGTGGGGAGACCGCAGCCAGCGGCCATGTCTCACCGTCGACGCTACATAGGGTCCAGAGACAGTGTGACAACGTAAGTCATTCTTGCTGATTGGCTCAGTTTTCTTATACATTTACTATAGATATATAGTATATATTATAAGCAAGTTTTCCAAGTTTGTCGTGTGCAAAGCTGTAAAACACGTCCTGGCCAGGGGGTGGCCCAGGCAGGAAACTTGGTTATAAAATAGCTTCCACTTACCTGCCAAGTTCGTTCGTGAAATCAACTACCGGAATCAACCGAGTTCGTGGCCCATGCTCTTTCAGCCCACGAACAACCCACCAAGCTCGTTTTTATTTTTTCTTTCAAGGCGCCAGATACGGATAACCCTATCCGAGCCCCGTAGGATGCGGTTACGCTCTAACTGGCAGGTCGGCCAGCTCACTGTATTCGCATGAGAGAGGGAGCGGGAACTTGGCAGTGAGAGAGAGAAACTTCAAGCCAACAGGTCTTCACACTATGCAATTCTTAGAACACAATTTGATTTTATTAAATTCTAGCAAAAATCCGATACATCCTAATCTATAAAATGAGTCAAAACTAAATTACTTAGCGCTTGTGCGCGTTCCCACAAAAGTTACTCAAGATCCATTCCCGATTCACTAAAACAGTGCAATACAAGATGGCCGTCGGGGACACCCGCGCTATGCACGACGCCGGTCGGCGGCCGTTACCACGTGCCCAAGCTCCAAGACCGTGAGAGACGCTCGCCTCAACTTTTCTGAAGGTCGGATCTTTGAGTCGATCGTGCCTCTCCCTTTGGAGCGTCGAAGGGGTCCCGGACGGTAACTAGTTTTCACAGTGTATTTTGCACAATTGCTGAGTGTGATAAATTGAACTGTGTTCTGTGAGGAGTTTATCAGTGTAGCTTAAAGTTATCAGTTTACTTTAACAGCCATACAAAGGAAGGATGATATACCTTTACTTATGGCATTGAGGAAATATTTGAAAATGCAGAGAAAGACGAACTCTACAATAAATAATAAACAAACTTTCATTGGTAAGTAAAACTCTTTTTAATTTTTATTCATTAAATTTTTATAAAAGTGAACATTCAAAAATAGTGTGTGTGTGTGCTGATTTTTTGCTTATCTTTTTGTTAGAGCTGAAATTCAGAGCGTTAAATCCAGAAAATCTTTGGAAGCCGACGCTGTGCATTATCAAAGAATCAGGAATCAGACGGAAGCAGATTCAAAAGAAAAATCTGTAGAATTGACTAAAAAGAGGGACCATTCTGATCCAATGGTGGAATCAGGTTGTTCAAAAAAGCTCACAAGAGTTTATATTTGGTGAGGGAAGTGTAGCACGGGATCCTAGAGTCAATGAGAAATATAATAAAAGAATAGGCAGTAATATCGTAGTAGAAATTGATGACGACGAGACGGACTTTGACGAGGACATTCTGGCAGATTCGCAAATTAAAAAAAAAAAAGAAAAAGTCTGAGGAACTAGTATAGGAAAATAGACGTAGCCAACAGAACAAGAGGGAAAAAGTAGGACAGGAGAAAATGCAAGAAATATTAAAAATTAAAAAAGCTAAAGAAAGGGAAATCAGATTAAAGAAAATTGCACAAATTAGTGAGGCAAATTTAAAAAAGGAGCGCAAATTGCAAGATGATAAAATAAACAGAGAGCTTGCAAAGCAAGATAGGCTGAAAATTGCGAAAAGAAAACAAGACGAATACAGGGCAAGGATGGTTGCAAAGGAAAAACTCGAGGAGAACTAGAAGAAACAAAGAAAAGTTCTTCAGAAAGTACGAACGGAGCAGAAAATGCGTCAAAAATGGATGGATCTATATCTGAATTAAAACGAAAAGGTAATTTTGGATTTTTTTCTTTTTGCTTTTTTGATTTCTGATTTTGTCTTTATGGATGTCTTTGTAAACACTTGTTGAAGTTTGACAGTTGAAAGACTCTATGTTAATAATTTATTTGATGCTGTTATTCTTGGTTGAGTAACCTTCAGGTTTCATTGGTAATTAAATAGTTTCCGCCCAATGCTCATTCTCCTTGAAGGTTTCTCTCTGTTTTTGATTTTCATGCGCTCTCATTTTCGTTGGAATGGGGGGTCAGGTAGTAGCGTGACGCTTCTTTCGTTGAGCAGGCTCGGACCTTTTTCCTGGCAGTTTAGCATCAACCAAGGTGCAGGCAAGTGTAGCCATTGTTTGGTTTGAACAAGTTAGACTCAAGTGTGCTTTTATAGATATTTCACGTACTTGAGTCCTTTAACTTAAAGTCAGTATTTCTTTCATTTTTCGATTCCTTGTTCAGTGATTTCCCGGCTCGATCATCTTCTGGTGTTGTGGGAAGTGACGAGTCGGATGACGTATTACTTCCGGTCACATCGGGATCGATCGTTCAGTGAAGGATCGTGGTCGTAGCTTCCGAAGGCTACATCTTTGCTAATTTTCCAAAACAACCAAAACCTTTTTTTGGATACAAAGGGAGTGCCTTGTTGGATGGGTTCGGGGCTCATATCTCGGATTACATTGACAAGGTATTTAGTAGTTAATAATAATAACAGGGATAAATTGTCTTACATTCTGTTTGATTGACCTGACGAGCAGTGATTCCTTCGCTGTCCCACGAATGTTAAAAGAGCATTAACCCTGCAACTCTGCAAATTCTATCAGTCTTTTATAAAAACAATTCGTAGTTGCAAATATAAGTTTATTGATCTTAAGAGTTGAATGAAATCGTTAATGATAGGTAATCGAATAATTGAAAGCAGTGCGGCGGAAGAACATCGATCGAGCGAGAGAATTGCAATTTGGCAAAATATGACCAAATGCTCGCTCGCAGGTGTTCAACGGCCAAAAGCAGTGTCTCTCCCACCCACTAAATCAGAGGTAACGACGGTAATCGAAACACATTAGAAAATCAATCTACAACTTGATCGCGTCGCGAAAACAACGGGTTTTACTTTAACTCTATCGCTTCGCACATAAAAAAGTGAAGGTTCCGTCGGTATTAATTTCGAGTTGTTTTTGTTTACCCTTTTCCTTTTCGCAATCTCGGTTCGGACGTTAAATTAAATCCATGATAAATCCGAAAAGTAGTAACCAGTTAATCCGTGCACGATACTAGTTTTTCCTCTTACATTTAATAGTATTCGTTCCTGGTTAAAAAAATCAATTAAAAACGGAAAAATAGAGAGAGAGTCAGATTTTTAATGAAAACGGTCCTGACTATCAAAATAAAAACCCTTTCCTTCTTTTTTTTCGTGGAAAGTAAGTACCTTCCGGATATCGGAAAGAAAGCCCGCGCGTAGGTCGTTATCGCAAAAATCGGTTCAATTAAACTTCACTTTATCCGGGGATAACCATCGAACTGTCATAAAAAGTGAAGTGAAGGAACAATTATAATTCTAAAAGTAGAATTACTCAAATTTCCGCCTCCCTTCTAAAAACGGGAGTAATGATAAGCAAAAGCGAATGGTGATCATTTGGATACTGTGAATTAGTAATGTACCGTATCGTTTAAAATACACACAACTCTATACACACACCACAACAATAGTCATATTATCAATATAAAATTATAACCCGCCTGTCATATCATATATATCATGGATCAATAAATGTGCCTAATCTGATGAAATACACCAAACTGTACACATATTAATTTGCCTATTTCAACAAAAATCCAAGCATGAAAATTCTCAAAGCAACAATTATAAAAACCTTGAATTAATAAGGTAGGAGGAAGACCCATAAATTATCAATATCCTTGAAAAAGGGTATTATTGATTTGTAACTTTGTTACACAACAAAACCACCAATTGTTCGAACAAGGGCGGTTTCGGTTTTTCTGTTGCCCCTCCAAAGAATGACAGCTCTCAGTCCTTTCTCCTACGGTAGTTCTAGTTTGAATATTGGCGCGCTGCGCTCCCCTCCCTTTATTAGTGCTAAGTTACGTCACGCGCGGCGTGACGAGCGGGCCCCGGGACGAGGTTCAGTCCCGCGGCCAGGCCGTCAGTTGATCATCGACCGATGCCCAGAAAGCATCTCGCCCCTTCCGCAGTACCGATCACCAGCGCATATACTCTTCGGTTCGCGGAAGGCTTGCCGGTTAGTACCCCGACCTGTCGGGAGCTATCAAGACAGTTGGAATCTAGTGCGGTCTCCTTTTCTCTGAAGGGACCTCCCGCAATGGTGTAGAATTTCCGTCACGAATAAAGAAAAATTTTGTTTTAGTGAAAAGTTCATCGCTCTCGTTATTTCGAGTGTATACCCCCCCCCCCCATCTCCACGGATTATCGACAGGTTCCACCCAGACTCCCGGAGGATACTCGAGGAACCCCTAACATGTCGTCGCCGCCTCCGGATATGCTCCCTTCGGAACCGAAGCATGTAAGTATTTTGTTCTAATAAGTGCCCCTTCGGTTAGTTTCCATTTCTTTTGGGTGTTTAAGACTCTCTCTAAGTAAATCTCACCCTCACGATCCTCGAGGTAGGATCGGAATTCACTTAATTTACGCATTTAACATCGTTGCCCTTTCTCTCGATCCTCACCGTAGGATCGGAGAATGATAGAATTTAGATAAATTCAATCCCACCCACGACCCTCACCGTAGGATAGGAGTTCATTTAAATGACACCTCTAACATCGTTACCCTTTCTCTCGATCCTCACCGTAGGATCGGAGGATGGTTAAATTAAATTAAACCTAGCGCTTTTTCACGATCTGCAATCGGATATTAATCGAATTATCTGTCTAACCTCGTGATCCCTTCTCATGGTCCTCTCCGTAGGATCGGAGAACGATTAAATTTAATTCGACTACGTCCCTTCTCACGATCCTCCCCGTAGGATCAGGGGGAAAAAATGGAATGATTTACAAAACCAGCAACCCCCCCCCCCCCCCTCATGATCCTCGTGGTAGGATCGGAGGACATTGTTTAATCTTGTCCCTCCTGGTCTCTGTCTCTCTTTCGCTAGACAGGACAACCTCTCAAGAAGCCGAGCCAGAATAAAAGACGGGCCGAACTCCGACGTCGGATCTATGGGGAGCTTCAGAGGAATCCCACGGCGGGATTATGGTTATCCCCAAAAAGGCGCAAGAACCCTAAGAAGAGCCGGGGGCAGCAACCGCCCTTAAGATCTGATCCCGAACTCCCGCGGACCATCACCCCGCCGAAGAATCCAGATACCGAATCCGTTCCCACGGAGCTCGGGGACGTATCGTTGGAGGAGGCACTCGAGTTTTTCGGGCCCTTATCCCCCCGCCAGAACTTCTCTCTCCACTCGCAGCCACTCCGACCCGGCCTCCACTAGATGAAGATGATGTGCTCGAGCTGAGGACTTCTCCAATCCAGGCCTCACCCCCCGGCTCCCAAAAACCGCCGCCGAGGAACCAGGGCGGCCTCGAACGTCACTCGAACGTCAGGACAGACTCTGGGTGCGAGGGAACCGACGAACAGACAGCAGGTCGTCCCCCGAAAGTTAGGATCACCACGGCAGACCCCGACGAAGCGGCGGGCGATATCCCTGATTTTCCGCCCTCGGGCCGGTCCCCCTACACCTTCCCCGACTCGGCTCTGATCAGTGGTAGTTCACGTAGGCCAACGTTCTCCCAAGGTTTCAGACACTGGTCGGCGAATCAGGCCTCTCAGAACCTCTCGATCCTCCTCGTAGGATCGGAGGCCCAGGGAGATGGTAGGAAACCCTTCTTTCTACACCCTTGCTCTTCAGGATACCAGATTCAAGTAAGTCGTCATTTTCTTTCTATGATTTTTATTATATTCCTTCTGGCCCTGGACCGTTTCTCTACCTCTCCACCCCATCCTCGAGGGACCCCTTCCCACGATCCTCTCTGTAGAATCGGGGCACCGATTAACGAGACTCAACAATCCTCTCCCCCCCGCGATTCTCCCTGTAGGATCGGGGGGTTGTTCGCCCTTTCGGCTCTCGCCGCCAGGTCTATTCTCACGATCCTCTCCGTAGGATCGGAGACCGCTGTGGGTACAGTCAACCTGGTCCCCTCCCTCGCGATCCTCTCTGTAGGATCGGAAACCCTACCTTTGACGGCACTATCCCTTCACCGGCGAAGTTCCACTTCCCCTTTGCTAGAACAGATCTCGAACGCTCCTCTCGATCCTCTCCGTAGGATCGGAGGTTCGCGAGATTACCGCAGTTCGAACACTCCTCGCGATCCTCTCTGTAATATCGGAGGCCGCTGTCCTCCACGGCCCTGACACCGGGCCAGTGAAACCACCTTTTCTTTTGTGGGTAAGCTTAATAAGAGACATTCTTATTTTCTACTTTAACAACTTCTCGAAGAATTCATTATTTATTAAGTAAACATTTATATACTTAATAAATAAAATTCCCGAACGTAACACTTCTCGTAATAATTTTTTCCAGAAACTTCACTAAAATGTGAAACTTCAATTTATTTGAACCTTTTGGTTCACTCCAAAAATCACAACAATGTTGTTCTTAAATTAATCTTTGTGATATCAATGTCTATTTTAAGAACATTGATACATAAACATTTTTTAACTAAATTCTACATGTTTTTATTACTTGGACCTTTGACACCGAAAACTTATTTACATATCGGTAATGTAAATTATATGTATATATACATGACTTATATTTCTAAACTCCCGTCTACAAAAGAAAGAATGATTTTAAGATGATTCTTTTTCTTTAGAAGTTCAAAATTGTGTGAAAAACACATCGACTCAAGTAGCGTCGAATAGGAAGCAGAGCCCAATTTATGTGACAGCATCTCCAGACATTAGTACGATAGCAGGCCCATCCAGAGCCATGGAGGCTAGCTCATCCCCCACAAGATAAGACTCTCATGGACCAGCCGATGGCTGATGAAGCTGTCGAAAGTCTCTCAGAAGGTCTACATGATGCTCAACCACAAGGTAGGAATGAGAGTGACATTTTAGCCCTCTTTATAATAAAAATAGACGAGAGTGACCAGTATGTTAGATCCCATTACAGAGTACTAGGTGGGGTGAAAAGTAACCTCCTTGACCGCCAAAATGCGCTTCTACTGCAAAACAGTTTATGGTGCCTTGTAGTCCGTTCCTATTCCGGTAGGCATACCAAATTTCAGTGGGATACTGGCCTTAGTTTTGTTTTGACAGCTGATTGTTGTTGAAGTGTTTCCCATCATGTTGAGTATGGACAAAAACGATTTTCGTTCTCTCATAAAACATTTTTTGAGAGGCAAAACGGCGAAGGAAACAAAAGAAAAGTTGGATAAATATTATGGGGCTAATGCTCAGTCAGATTACACCGTCAAATATTGGTTTCGAGAGTTTCGTAGTGGCCGCAACTCCACTACCGATGAAGTCCGCAGCGGCAGGCCCTCCGGCTAACCGGAAAGTGAAGGTAAGTGAGCTAGCAGATGCCACAAAGATTAGTACTGAGCGCACACGCCATATTTTGGGCGAGATTCTGCATATGAAAAAGTTATCCTGCCGCTGGGTGCCGCGCATGCTCACTCCGGACCAAAAAGACGAACGCGTGAGGACTTCGAAAGAGTGTTTGGTCTTGCTGATGCGAAATCGGGCGGACTTTTGGCGTCGATTGGTAACTGTTGATGAAACCTGGATACACTATTACACACCAGAAAACAGAATGAGTGCCCGGCGATGGACTGAAGCCGGCACGAGTGCTCCGAAGCGACCGAGGGAGGCTCAATGGGTCGGAAAGGTTATGGTGTCGATTTTCTGGGATTGCCATGGCATACTCTTCGTGGACTACCTCGAAAAAGGAAAAACCATCAACAGCGATTATTACTGTGTACTATTGGAGCGATTGAAGGCCGAAATCGCTGAAAAACGGCCTCACATGAAGCGAAAAAAAATTTTGTTTTTGCAAGACAATGCGCCGGCGCACAAGAGCATCGCAACCACGGCTAAAATCAATGATTTAGGGCTCCAATTGCTTCCGCATCCACCGTATTCGCCCGATTTGGCTCCCTCAGACTATTATCTTTTCCCAAACCTCAAAAGATGGCTCATCAATAAAAAAATCAGCTCACGCGAGGAAATCATCGACGCCGCGGAGGAGTATTTTGCAGACCTTTCGGAAAATTACTTTTCGGACGGGATCAAGAAGTTGGAAAATCGCTGGAATAAGTGTATCGAGCTTAAAGGGGACTACCTTGAAAAAAATAAAAAAAACATTTAAAAAAAAAAAATTTTTTCATTCCCAAGGAGGTTGCTTTTCACCCCACCTAGTATGTTAGTATGCTCATGATCTCGGAGGAAGTAAGCAATGGCGCTGGCCCTAATGAAAAAATGATTTATTATTAAAAATTACAAACCCGAGAACATGGATAAAACTCAAAAGAGTTCTCATAATTTACATTAAAAAAAAATGTTATCAAAATTGATTTTACCAAATTAAAAATGTTTTACTACATACACTACCGGTCAAAATTGTGGGATCACCTACAAAATTTGTATTAAAATCACGCTCGTCTTTAAAAGCGTCTATCTCCGTGAAAAATAGAGCTAGAAATATTTTGAAAAAATCGTTTGAAAGAATATAAAATTTCGCGTCGATTGAGCTATTGCTGAAGTATTTTTGTTGAATAGAAGTCGAGATAGCGTGTGAGAAAGATCGATGTACTTTCAGATTTTGACGAATTTTCATTTCTCAAATTCAACTCGCTGCAT